>JABASP010000932.1:0-37445 GCA_019776565.1 Sminthurinus signatus | reverse complement strand
ATCTCTAACAATTTAATGTTTAATCAATTTTCAATAAAATATTATTAATTCTCATGTCAGGAACAGAATATTTATTAGAGTGTTTATTAATGCGGCAAGTAAACAGTTGACTCTCGTTTACTTTCTTCTTCTTTTTAAAATTTTATGATTCATTGTTTACAATTCCCTTTGGTATTTTATAATAGTAAATTGGGCACTCAAAATGAAATGGAGAGCGGAAATGGTTTTATTTGTAAAATAACGAAAGTGACAAAGTGATGGTTTGCGCATTGTACATTTACTGTGTAGTTTATGCACAAATGTGTGATGTTCCTCCCAGCTTTTATACGGCAGTTTTATAAAACAAAATCACATTTAGCTTGTATTTATTCAAGTAAAGAAATACCGCACGCTGGAATTTTCCAATAAGCACAGTATATTATGTCTTATATCTAGTGTAATTCTTAAGCGTAGATACGTTCAAGTTGTATCTTTTGTGACAAACAGTGAGTATTATTCAAGTTGAATTCATATTCACAGTCATGATATGGTTTCAAATTGTGCCTGTAAAAAGTAGAAAGTAAAAATACGACGCAGCTCCGTTAAAAAGTAAAATGAGCCTTCAAAATTCTGAATCCCGTTTGCAATGGCCGCTAAATCAGCTCCTGAGCTTAGCTAAAGAGATCTTTCAACAGCCACGAGTTCAACATGTGTTAGCTTTAGTTGGACTCGCGTGGACGACCAACTACATTTTGAGTTACACTCTAAAGGCGGGAAATGCGGCGAGACTTTACCTCCTCCCCAAAATTTTCCAGAGGAGACAAAATTGGCTGGAACTTGGACAATGGGCTGGTACTTTGTAATTTTTAGGCATCTTTCGTCTTTTGTATTTTCATATTGTATCAAATATAAAATATAATGCTAAAAATCTGAATATATGATGTATTTTTTGTGCTTTGTTTTTTGTATTTTTTGTACAGTTATAACTGGCTCCACGGATGGGATCGGGAAAGAATTTGCCCGGCAACTCGCCGCACAGGGCCTAAACATTATCCTCATCAGTCGAAATCCGGAAAAGTTGAAAAAGGTGGCGGATGAAATCACGCAGGATTTTAATGTGAAGACCAAGACGATCCCTATGAATTTCACAGAAGCAGTTCCCGCCACCTACAAAAAGCTGGAGGAAGAGCTGAGAGACTACAACATAGGGCTACTGGTGAACAACGTGGGTGTTTTTGTTCCCTATCCCATGCCGTTTGACCACCTCAGTGAGGACAATATTTGGGACCACGTCGTCGTCAACTGCGGCGCTACATCGATGATGACGAGAATTCTGCTCCCTCAAATGAAAGAGAGGAAGCGCGGCGGGATTATTAACCTCTCCTCCTCTGCTGCCACCTATCCACTTCCTCTCGTCAACTCCTACTCGGCCTCCAAAATCTACATAAACTATTTAACAGAGACCCTGAGGAGGGAGAATGAAAAATCCGGGATTAAATTCCTCAACCTCAACGCTTTTTACATTGTGACGAATATGACCAAATTTAGTCCTCGATATAAAGAGCCGGATCTGTTCACAGTGTCCGCTGAACATTATGTGAGAAGTGCATTGGCATGTTTTGGCAGGGTGGAGAAAACTTCTGGATGCTTTTCACACGCGGTTCTGGTAAATACACAATCAAAAATCTAAAACAAAACTCTCAAAATTCTTTTGTAAAAATAAAGATCATTTCATTTCATTTAGTTTCTTTTTTATTTACAGCGAGGCGTTTTTGAAATTTTTCCATGGGGATTTCGTTTGTTGTCAGAGGCTGTCCAAAATTCGACATGGAGAGAAGCAAAACAACTTGAGGAAAAGACTGATTGATTTCAATTTTCAATCCCAGCTCCATTTTCCCAACGACATATGCACTTCTTTTCTTAAACGTCAACTTTTGTTCAACTCAATTATCAGATGCATGAGTGCAGTGACGTCTATTTTTATGAAACAAAAAGGAACAGAATAACTGTACATTGTACACATTTTGGATTATGGAGTAGGAAAAGTTTTTGAGGCCTTTATTTTTGTATTTTCGTTGTAATTTTACTGTTTACCAAATTCGAATGAGAGACTTTTATTCTTCGTAGGAATTTGTTATAAAGATTACATTATTTGCTAATCTACTAGTTGAATTGTACCTTGAAGAAGAACACTTTAAATATTGCCTTGGGTTAAACTGTTTGCACAGTTTACATGCCAAAAATTAAGTATTAAGTATCATAATTTTATTTACTTTTTTATGTACATTTAATATTCAGTATTTTGTATTTTGTCTACTGCAGCAATAACTTGTTCTGTTTCCTATTTCACAGTTTAGACCATAAATGTGTATGTGTACAAATAATTTTGTCCAAGGCATAAAAAAGGAGCATTGGTCTTTTAACAATATATTTTTGTGCATTCTGTAAATATTAT
Source organism: Sminthurinus signatus (assembly GCA_019776565.1). Lineage (NCBI taxonomy): Eukaryota > Metazoa > Arthropoda > Collembola > Symphypleona > Katiannidae > Sminthurinus > Sminthurinus signatus. Next base: position 35,011 of record JABASP010000932.1, on the reverse strand, counting down.
GTAAAGCAGTAGACCGCAGAAAAACGGTAGTCAGACATTAAAGAGTATTTCTTATATACTTTTATGTGTACACATTCAAAATTAATTAAATTAAGTTACATGATTTCCTTAAAATTATTTTTAATTTATTTACATTTTTATGGTAAAATTCGTTAAAATGTATAAATAAAACTGCCAACATTAACAAGACAAATAACTAAAATACTACCTTTTTTATTTACAATTTACACTAAACATTTTCTAAATGTGAATGTGTGTAATATTATAAATTATAAACAATGCCACAAAAGAGAAGGATGAGAGAGACTCATAAATGACGACTAAAAACTAGTACAACTCGCCTTATTCATAAATAATAATAATGATAATTAATTAATAATTGTAAATCGTAAATCATAAATTAGAATCACAATGACAAAGTTTCAATATCAGCTGAAGACGTCGTTAAATTTCCATGAATAAATTGAGTGGCTGAAGTTGACTTTTTAATTCTTTCCTCGTCGTCATCGTCGTCATGACGATCACTCTTAATATTTTGACTATTACTATTACTATTTCTATTTTTACTACTAGTAATTTTACTATCTTGATTACTATTACTACTCGTGGGATTTTTATCGCACTTGGTTTCCAACTCGACTATGCGGTTTTTGAGTTGTTTGACTGTGTATGAGACGAGAGAAAGAGTTTCTTCCAGTTCCTGTAATTTCAACACTGGTCTTTTGGTTTCTCTCTTGTTGTTGTCTTTGTTATTTTGGTTTTTAATGGTTTGACCGGAATCAGAATCAGAATCAGAACCAGGATCTAGATTTGTGTCTGAAATGGAATTTAAATTCACTTGGTCCTCTCCATTTTCATCTCGACGCTCTTCCTCTGTTTCTCTGACTCTGTCGCTGACGCTGACTTCTCGTCGGAGTCGGATGGAGTTGGTTTCAAAATTACGACTGTTTGACTGGAGAATGGGGCAAGTGGCTGGTTGTAAACCGGAACCGGAAGTGGGTCCACAGCACTCGGTGGCCCAAAAGGCGAGTTGGATGGAGGGAACAGAGTCACAGTGGACGAGGCCGCTCTCCATATGAAACACATCTCGTTTCACATGACTCGGAGAATCTCCATTGTCACACAGAACTCGAGCGAGGGTGCTTTGTTTAATTTGGGTGAGTTGCTCTGGACGGAAAACAGATGGATTTTCATACCAAAATCTGGAAATAGAAATGAGACAAAGAAAAAAGTTTATCATTATCATGAATCATAAAAAATTAGTCTATGAGTAAAATGTATAATATTTTACCTGTCTCCATCTCTCAATCTTCGGAATTGATCCAGAAGAATGCATCTAAAAGTTGGACCGACGCGAGCATCCTCCCACTCCACATCCTCCGCAACACCGCCCACCCACAAGTCAATGTTGTCCACGTGCCCGTAGACTTCCTCCAATTTTCGACGCAGTTCAGCATCCTTGATTTCCACCTGGAGGTCGTCAAATGAACTGGCCCTTCTCAAACCACACAACTCGCGGTAGACATTATACGAAGGGATTCCGTGATCCCGTCCGCGTTGAATGTTCATCGCTGCCAGATCCAGAGCGACGAGATGAGCACTGGAGAACAATTCATTCGTCAGGTGGGAATTCAGCAGTTCTTGTGGAGTTTTTAATTTTGCTGGAGTGCTGAAAAGCCCGCGCATCAAAGGATCCACTCCGCCCTCCTCCACGAGACGCCATGGAGCAAAAAAGGCATCTCTCAGTGGCAAATCCCCCTCACGAATCGTCCGGAAGTTGGCATCCAGTCGACGCAGAATCGGATTTATTAAAGTGTGTCCAAATCTGAAAAGTGAAAAGCAATAAATTCCAAAATCAAAAATTAACATTGAAAATGACAATAAAAAAGTCGAAAGAAGTAAAAGAAGCTTTGACTTTTGACTTTTTACCGGAGAGCAGCAGTTGCAAATTCCGTGCTGATGGTCGGATTGACATCCGGTTTGTAGCCGGTGTAAGCCCCGAGGAGGTCCATCCCTTTCTTCCCAACAATGTACGGCAACCAGTGAGCGTAAGTTATGTGCTGCATTTGAGCTCCCACTATTTTTCTCGTCTCTTGGAAAACCACTGTTCAAAATAGATGAAAATAGATGAAAGTTGTAATTTTAATTCGTTTTTTACAAAAAATATCAAAAAAGGTTAAAAAATTATAATATAATTTTCCACCTTCATCATCCCAGGACGGATTAAGTTCCCTGAGTTTGGCGGCCATGAAATTGTGCTGTCGGAACCAGATGGTGTGCATGGCCAAAAGTCCAACTTGCTCATTCGCCCGGATGTCCCCACCGACGAAACAACCCACATCCGACTCGCGATGGTTCCTCCGACAGTCAACTGGAGTGTCATCCGTGGCAAACGGCATCAACGGCTTCTCTGGCAACATGTAGATTCCGATTCTTAGAAGAGCGGGATTTGAAGTGCTCCGGAGAGACGTCAACTCCTGCTCCGATGAACCATAAACCTGAACGGGACAAAAATACAAAAAGAATCATAAATAATAATAATAATTACGAAAATCATTGAAAATTGAAAGTTTATTTTTTATTTTAGATGTCAGAATATTGAAAATTAAAAGCTTTAATTATTTACTTGTGAAGCATCAATAAATGAAGTCAGCTGGTTGATTTGTTCTCTCTGTTGAATCGTGTCGAAGAGGACTGAGGTGATTCCAGAACCACAAACAGCAGCACTCCGAGTGAATTCAATGCACTTCCTCGTCCTCACTCTCGGATCTCCGTCCGGCGTTTGCATCGGGAAACACGGCGCCACATTCTCACACGTTCTGTAAAAATAAAAATACAAATACGAATAAAATATACAATTTTTTATTTTGAAAGCTTTTCTCAATGTTTTACTATTTTTTTGTTAATTTTTAATTACCTTCGACAGCTGACCCGTTCTCCAAAAGACTCGATACTTAAAGACGGCAGCGCGTGATCAAGGTCGTGATCTGAAAAAGTATATTTAAATTAACTGATTCTCTTCGTGATTAGTAAAAGCTTTATTTTCTTTATTTGTGCAGTAAAAAGTAAAAACTCACCTAAAAATTGTCCCCACTGCATCAACTGCTCAATCATAAACCATAAATAAATCACAAATCATAAATTAGCTTCAAATATAATTTAATTTTTAGCTTCTCTTTACTTTTTACTTTTTTCTTTGAACTCACCATGTGCGTGTAAGTTTCGTCGGGAGTGACGCTGTCAGTAGTGATGATACGATTTGACACTAGACGAGCAAACGGCTTCCTGAAGCCATTGTACAATTTCCCTGGAGTCCATCCTGAAAAATAAATAATAAATAATAATCATACAATTTGTCCTGTAAAAATGTATAAAATATTATGCTGTAAAAATAAATAGTGATGAATTTACCTATTGGTAAATTAAACCCGTTTTCATACACAGGTTCTTTGAGTCTCTGAAACGGCGTGTAACTCGTGCCCCACATGGGCTCAGCCAAATTATTGCAGGCGCCATCAATACTCCTGTACTTTGCATGGAAACACATTTCCAAACTACAGTTCGTCTTGGGCTTCCGATGAGAAATGCATCCTGAGAACCGACCCAACGTCTCCAGTTGAGTGGGTGTGAGAAGATCGTTGTACGAAAATTCAGCTGTCATGAACAACGAACAACAAAAAACAAGGAAAATTATAAAAAAAAGAAGAAAAAAGCTATAATATGTAAAATATCATTGATGATTGATGTGATTTATCACAAAAAATAGTATACATAAATAAATAAAAATAACCTGGGAGAGTAAAATTCATTCCTTCGGCATGTTTCGCAATGAGTTGTAAGGCTCTCTCATAGATTTCAGCGGATCGGGCAATGTTCCGTGCCTCTGCTTTCGGAAATCGAACTAATCTCAGTAAATCCCCCGGTGACCTTATTTCTACGGAGAAAATAAATATTGTAAGATTACTACGTCGATCAGTGATAAGTGATAAGTGATAAATGATCAATAGATGAGCAGTCGATTAAATAAATTACACATGTTCATTTTGACAAATGTGCAAATGGTAAATGTGTAGGCAAATCAAAGGGATCAAAAATGAAGAATAAAAAAAAGCTGTGTAAACAACAAAAATCTCTATTTTATAGCTCATCTTTTAGCTTTTAAGCCACTCTTCACGTCTTATAGTCTACAATTTCCTGTTTCTTTATTCTTTATTATTATATTTTATATGTATCTTGGATTTTATTTTATTTCACACACTCACCGGTTTTTGACATATTTCCAAAGAGGATTTCCAGCGTCTCATTCTCCGCTCTCTCCACATCCCGTCTCGCTTGATTAATCGCACTGAAGATGACGGAGTCATCCACATTTTCCCTCCCCAGGAGACGAATGGAGTTCCTCTCGATCCGAATGGGGTCGGTGGTGATGACGCCGTAGTCGTTGAAGGCCACGCACTCGTAGGTGCCTGAATCCGAGTCCGGGTTAAATCTGCTGATTATTAGAGTTCCGCGGGGGAGAAATGTGATTCGGGCATTCTCAATCACCGTGAGTCCGTTCAGCTTCCAAATTATGTGCGGTGAAGGGATTCCAGTGGCAGAACAGGGAAGGCGCAACTCTCGACCGGCTCTGACAGAACTGCACCATTTCAATAATTTCATTTAAACCGTATCAAATCAGTATTAAAAATTGTAATAGAAATAGGAAAAGAGCGTTTTCTTTCTGTTGAACTTTGAACAAGTTCCGACTTTGATGCAGAATGCAGAATGCAGAATCCAGACTTTTAATGTGAATTTGACCCCGTGCCGCGCCGTGTTTTTTGCACTGCGTCTTCTTCCGCACCTTTGTTTTGTACATTGAAAATTGTGTTGCATGTTGTGTAACACGTGTTTTGATGTTCTGCATTTAAATTTTGAAATGTCAATCCCAGAAACAAGTGGACTCATTCGTATGGAAAACAGTTTGGCAGGGGGTCAAATACTCATCATCATCACCACACCATTCAACATGCAACATTCAAAATTCTCAATCTATTCTCATGTTAAAAATGCGTGCAGTTTTACTCCACGCTGTTCCAAGTTTTAATGCCCTGTGAATTGTGTGTTGTGAATTGTATTTAAAAGATGAAATCGTTTCACTCTTACGTTGTGAGGTCAGCAGTTTCATGGGTAAAAATTGGTGGACTCCCCGCAATGACGCGTAGATCGGCAAAAATCTCTAGACTTCCAGCAGAATTCTCCGCTCTGCAGCCATATTCCCCCTCGTCCTCTTGAATAATTGAATGAATCCGAAGCCATTGCCCTGTATTTTTAATGTTGTTTGTATTTGTATTTTGATAGACAGTCGGCATTCGGCAGAGAAGAAAGAAAAAACATAAGAAAAATCCATTACTTTGCATTGGGAAATCGGAAATCGGTAATACATAATACATAATACAGTCAAAATAAAGAGATTTTCCATTTGTAATTTGTCCATTACCATTATTAGCGAGACTCCGGCGTCCTCCTGGTAAATTAATTATTGTTTGACCATTGTGCGTCCAAATTATTTCCGGCTGTGGTTTTCCACTTGCTAAAGAACAATAATTGAACAAATAATAATATTTTATTGAAAATTGATTAAACATTAAATTGTTAGAGATGGGAAAAAAAGTAAAATCACAAAGGAAATAAATTGAATACCTTCACATTTCAACTCGAGAGATCTTCCGATTTGTACGGATTGCTCCAGTGGAGTGACCAGCCAAACAGGAGGAACTGCAAAGGAAATTAAGTGGAAAATTAAAAATTAATCCGTGTAGAATTACACCAACAATTACGAATCAACAATCAAGTAGAAAATGAAAGTGGAAATAATTGAATTGAATTGAATTTTTCCATTAAAAAAATTAACATTTAATGCAAACTGCAGACTTTTAAAATATTAATTCTCATCGACGGTTTGTCTCGTGTCTCGTGTCTCATGTCATGTTTTAGAAGCACCAGGACGAGTTTTTTCTTCTTATGAGCCCAAAATCCAGCATCCAGAATTCAGAACACAAAACTCGCCTTGTCAGCAGTAAATATTTACTCGTGTTTACACTTTTCATCTTGTATTTTTTGTACTTTGTATTCTGAATGCGAATACGAATGGCCAATGGTAAAAAATGGTTTGGGATATTAACTAATGGAGTCAAACAATGGCCATGCAATAAATCACATTGTGCAGCGAGGAACGAGAAAAGAGGGAGAAAATTCAGAAAGCAGAGGGACTCATCCTAAAACTTGCAGAGTTACCAAAAACCCCATAATTTATGACCATCTGCATTCTGCATTGTGAAATTTGAAATGGGGACTAGAAAATTAATTCGTCAATCTTCCAGTTGAACTAAACTGAAGTAAATTACTCACCCAAAACGCGTATTTCTGCAATTGTAGCAATTTTTCCTACAGTATTAGATGCGGTACATCTGTAGACTCCGTCATCTTTTGAACTACAACGAGAAAGAAAAAAGGTACTTAAAAAATTATGTGTAAAAAGGTTTGAACTTTGAAATACTTTCTTGAGTCTGTTTTCTGTTTTTAAAATTATTAAAGACTGGAGATTTCTCACCTGACTTCTCGAATTACTAAAGACCCGCTTTGTGACACCTGAAAGAAAGATGTAAAATACATGTGTAGATCAGGATTTATTTCATTTGATTTTTTTCTAAAATAATTATGTAATTCGTAATTCGTAGAGCGTACATCATGCCGACTCGTGACGACGAGAGGTTGATCATTATATGACCAGGAAATTTGACCTCCCACAGCCTCACAATTGAGGAAAACATTTCCTCCCTCCGGAACGTCCTGGTCTGTCGGAACTTGGAGGAACCGGGGTCGAAGGGGTTTGACGGACTTCTTGTGAAGCATCTTTGCTCTACGACTTTTGACCTCGCCAACACTACTCTTGGCCATGCACTCAAAAGTCGCCATGTCCGCATCCTGGGCGTTTGCAATCATCAGGGTTCCGTCATTCAAAATTGAGTAGCGCGGCTCTTCACTTGAAATTATTTGATTGCTGTCAATCGTAAATTGTAAATACACACAATAAAAAACATGAGACATTTACATTAAACATTAAAGCTCATCACAAAAGAACCAACACAAAGAAAATCCTCATGGTTTTGAAAAGGATAATAATTTATAATTTGACATTCATTTTTCCAGAGTCATTTTTAGAATTCAGTTTTTTCTACACGGATTAAATACACTCTGAAAAACGTCTTAAAACATTTAGTATCAAAATGATTAAATCCTAAAGACTCTCAAAGAGTCCGAATCAAAAATCAAAAGTGAAAGGTAAAAGGAGCCGTCATTTTTATTGCTTTCTGCCAAATAAGGAAAGGATTATATAAAAAACTACACTCATTCAAAATTCAACTACAAAAGCAAACGGTAGGATGAAAAATGATGGTGAAAAGTGAAAAGGGAGAAGCGTGTAATCCTCGGTGTAAAAAGTAAAAACCAGTCATAATTCATAAACTCAAGTGGAAATGCTTAATTCTCAATGCAGTGTGTACAGTTTAAGTAAAAGAGCTTACCTATTTTTGAGCCAGACGATCTCCGGTTCAGGATCACCCTCAGCCTTACATGAAAAATAGACGGTATTACCAAAATTGACTTCCACGTCTCGCGGCTCCTCCATAATTATCGGCTTCCCTTTAACACGGATCACAAAATGACATTTGAACTTCTTCTGGCTTATTTTTTTATATATTGTGCATTAGAAATTAAAAATAGGTGGAATGTAGAATGTCAAGCTTTTTCTCAGCCTCTTCTCTTTTCTACATGCAGCTAAAACTCCGGATTATACAAATGAAAGTGTAAAAGTTAAATTGAGGTGCTTGTCTTCTCCGTGTAAAAATTGAAGTTGTCATTCTACTTGGCTCAAAGCTCAAAGCTCAAAGATAAATGTACAATGTACAGATATAAAAATTCAGTGTACAGTTTAATGTTTAATGTTTAAGTTTGAGGATGACAGAGCATTTATTGAATTGTTTGTAGACTGTACACTGTAGACAGTAGCTTTAAAATTGAACAATCGTCTTGATGAAGATGGTTTTATGAAAATTACCTATGTTTTTTAAAGGTATAGAAAATAAATACTACAGATGAAAAGACTCTGCTTTCTGATGGTTTTAATTAGATCAAAAGATAAGACTTACGACAATGCAATTTCATCTCATGGAGCGCTGTAATCGGCTTTCCTTGCATTTCTGTGGGTGATTGACATGTGGCTAAAAAATATAAAAATAAAATCATATGAAGCAAAATAAAATACATACATTTTTTCACGGCTGTGAATTTTGGACATTTCAATTTTCAATAAATCCGTCATGTTTCATGTTTTACGTTTATGTTGTTTAGTTTAACTTTATCACATGTTGTTCATGTTTGATGTTTGATATTACGCATGGAACAGGAATAAAACTATGGATAAAAGATAAAAAGATAAAACTGACCTGCAGCTTGAGTGTCGGGATGTTTACTGAGCATTTTGGCGAGGTCCATCATTCCACAGTCGCAAATCAACGCGTTTGAATCCAACCTCCTGTTTTTACAGCAAAATTCATCATCATTCACATTTTCATAGTATTTGTATGAAATTTTTATGTATTCAATATTAGATATTCAATATTCAAGTGTGAAGGAAATGAAAAGGAGCCGCATGTTTGGCAAAAACGTGAGGTCAAAATATTATAACTTGTGTGAAAAACATGAACGTCATAATACTCAATCCTCCTTTTCGCACTTTGCACGCACACAACATAAATAACCTTTTAATGTGCGAACCAAATGTGTCAGTCGGATGTAAAAAAAATCTTTATTTGAGCTTTGAGCTTTGATTTTATGTGTTATGTGTGAGTATTGAGAATTGAGATGTTGGATGTTTGACTTACAGCCTCTTCATGAGGTTGAGGTTATCGAACGATCCGTGTGGAATCCTCTGAATCTTATTGTTATGTAAAAAGAGCCGCTCCAATTTAGTCAAGTTGGAGAATGTGGACGCATGGATGTCGTGGATGGAATTGTAGTGAAGATATCTAAAGCAATCAATAACCAATAATCAATGTACAAAACTAATATCTAATGCTTAAGTGGCAATCACAAATCACGAATTACCCATAAAATTAACATGTACAATTAAAATCGATATTGATTCAATCAAATGATAAAAAATACTTACAACTGCTCCAAATTGGTCATGCCTTGAAAAACGAGTGGCTCAATTTCACGAATTCTATTCTTGTACAAATAACTGGAAGAGATTCAAGGAAATAAATTGTCCAGTGAATTAAAAACTTTCGCAATTTTTCTTCTTTTATAGCTTTTTTTATATCCCATTTAAAATACAATAAATAGAAAATATTATAGGATTCATTTTACTTAGAAACTTACAGAAAACTGAGCTGGCTGAGTCCGTCAAAAGCTCCATTTACAAGTTTTGAAATGTGGTTGTTATTGAGGAGCCTGGTGAGAAAATAACAAAGTTTATTTTATTTTATGTTCATAACTCATAATTCTTAATAAAAACATGTTTTTTAGCATTTAAATCAGTTTGTAAAAAAAGATATTGGGAAATGTAAAGAGGTGACAGAGTTGCCAATAAAAATAAAGTATTTTCTGTGAAAAACAAAGGAAGTGACTTTGGCCTTCTTGATCTTTGATCTTTTCTTACAGTGTTGTTAGACGTGAGAGATGTTGAAAACTGTTCGGAGGAATCTCGCGAATTCGGTTGAACCGGAGGTCACTGAAATAAATAAAACAGACAAAGAAAATTTAGACATTTAAAAAAACCACACATCCTTTCTTTATATCCAATTTGATGGTATTATGGATTACGAATTTCAAGCTTTTGAGCTTGAGATCTTGTACAGATACGAATAATGAAATTCAATATATTTTATCAGTACTAAATTACAGATTCAAGATTCCAGTAGTCAGTTGTTCGCTGTCAATAAAGTTGTGTAATAATTATTACCAATTACCAATACAATTCAATCCTCACTACTCACTGCATTTGACGTGAAAACAGGGAACGGACAGGTTTTACAACATTCACACTCTTTTTACTAATCATCTGTCCTTTTATTTTAATGGTCTCATCCAGTCCTTTGAAATTTCCCATTACGCTGAATTGTAAATGCTGAAGATTGAAGATACAAAATATAAAATATCCTACAAAATGAACAACAAAGAGCAGGAAACAGAAAAAAGATAATACAAATGCAGTTGATTGTGTGGAAAGTGCATATAAATTATGCACCAATTTGCACATGTAAAAATGTTGTGTGAGAGACAAAAGACATAAATACCACACAATTTCAAACAAATAACAAATTGGCCGTGACAAAGTGACAATTTTTATATCGGCCCATGTTTTAGTATTTATTATTTCCAATTTAAAATATGTACAGTAAGTGCAAAGGAAGGATTTTTCAGTGCAAAATTACAATCACAAAATCCACAACCTACAGAAACTTCAGTAGTGGACTTGTGCCAACTTTTTCTCCGTCTACTTTTTCTATTGTGAAAAATCAGATGAAAAAGATATTTACTGATCCGGCTCACAAATCCACACCGTCATTATGGCCTTGTCAACTATTGTCAGTTTTCAGTTTTCAGCAACACCATTATCCGATATTCGGAATTCTGAATCCTGAATCCATCCCAAAAATCTCATTTCTCATTCCTGTACTTTTTTTATAACTCTTGATTCTTGATTCTTGACATGTGATAGTTAAATTTTTCTCTAGAGCTATCAGATTTTTAATCTTTTAATCTGCTGCTCCCTCACTCATTTTCCATTCCCATTTCCATTTGTATTTGTATTCCTTCCGCAGCACAATCTATTGAAAAAAAGGTTGTGGATCGGTGTAAATCCACTACAGACGTGGAATTAAATATTAAATGTTTTATCGCTATCAAACGTGAAAGAAAAGCAGAAAACAGAAGAGAAGAAAGATGGAAAGTAAGTTTAATCGCCTACGCACAATCTTCCATTATGTAAAAAATACAAAGCACAAAATACAAAGTGTATCTACTTAATAAAATTTATCCGTGTTATGCTGATTGAATACAAATTGGAGGTTGTTTAAACAAAAAGGAGGAATAATGAACAACGAACAAGCTGTTGACTGCTGACTGCTGATTGTGTGAAAAGTATCGTCGATCGTAGCGTCAGCGTGTATCATCTGAAATCTACATAGTATCTAGTATCAAGTTTAAAATCTAATAGCTAATAGCAAGTTTTAATTCCACAATCAAGATTCAAGATTCAAGTTCCAGTTCCAGTTTTACAATTTACAAGCTGAGCTGCGGTAATATTTTATTCTTTCAACACAAAACACAAAGAGGAATTGTTTACAAATGCAAATGCAAATGAAAAATGAATTAAAAATCCACAACACTTGCTCAAAACTCAAAGCTCAAACGACAAAAGACTAAGATAAAAAATAAAAACAAAAGCCTTCTTAAACTTTTTTTTCTTAAATATTTGAGCCCCGGAAAATTATGGATTAGAGATCATCGATGAATTTATCATCTATTATTTATTATTTATTATGTAGTAAGTAGTAATAATGACGCTAAATTGTAATAATACAGAGTAAAAGTAGTAAAACATTTTCCATTTTTCATTCAAAGATTCCACGTACGAGATTACGTATTACATTTTACATCTTTTGATTCATTATTCATTATTTTTCATGATTCATACTACGAAATTCCAAAGGTCTTAATATTTAAGCTTGTATCAGAATCAGAATCCGATTCTTTCTTTTTGGCTGAGTGTTGAATGTCGAATGACGAGTTTCTTGTTTCGAGTTTCGAGTTTCGAGTCGTAGGATTTAATTGAGGAAAAATAGGTTTTTATGTAATGCCCATATTAAAAAAACGATCATGCGTCCACACTCGACACTCTAAATGTTAAATTTTACACACATGCGATACAGCTTGTGACTTGTGATTGGGATCTTTGATAAGGATGTGATATCTACGCCAAAAAGCAATAAAGACAGTTGATGAAAATTCAAATCTCTCACTCTCGATTCTCGATTCTCGATTCTCGAGCGTCTTAGCTCTGAGCACATTGTTTTTTTACTGGAATCCTGCACATTCTACATGTCCAATGCTCTAATATCAAATGCGTGTTTTATCTTTGCTCTGCAGTCTGCAGTCTGCAGTTGATTTAGTTAGATTTGGAGGATGAGATGTGAGAGCTTGTTCTTTTGTAAATGGTAAATGGTAAATTTTAAATGGTACACATTGTACATTTGATATTTGACATTTGGGTATAAAAGTTAAATTGTGTACACTTGTCACTCTTTACTCTTTACTCGTCCCTCATTTCCTATTATGGGCAATGCTCAATGCTCAATGCTCAATGTTCAGGGGATAACTTGACACAATGGAAAATGGGGAAAAGACAAAAGACAGTTTCCTTCTCTCTTGAGTCCAAAGTAATCACCAATTCAGCTGTACGACAATGGACAATGGTGATGACGATGACGATGGAGTTATATAGTTTGGAAAGAAGATGAAATGGATGAAGAATGGAGAATTTAGAATACGGAATACGGAAAAGAGGAAACAGCTGAACACTTTTCATAAATAAACGTGCAAAAATCTAGATTCTAGATCTACATCGATGTCGATATCCGACTTTTATTACGTATTATGTAACTGAGGATAAAAAATCATGTTTTTTATAAGATATAGACACACATTTTTCAGGCATGTTATAATTTTGACCCACTTTTGACTTTTGACTATACGCAGCTCTACACTAACTTTTCATGTATCTTAAGTCTTTTTATGCAAAAAATCAAAAAGATTTAGTTAAGCTTTATTTTTTTACTGCCAATACTTCTTATTGCTTTATAAAGCTTACTTATTACTTATGCGTGGATCGTAAATACATGTAAGACTTCCGGATTCCGGATTCTGGATTCTAGATTCTGAATTCAATGAATAATGAATACTTGATATATTTTGTAAGAGGAATATTTTACACTCCTTTCAAGCCATACTTTGATTTTATTGAGAATGGAGAATGGAGAATGGAGAATACAGAATAGAGAATGAAAAATCCAAAGCGTTTCAGTTTTAATTTTTAATGTAGTCCTACTGTTTTCTCAGTCATGTGTCCTACACACACATAAATAAATTCTCTGCTACTTAATCTACATTCTATAACATGAGAGACACGAGATATTACACAGTATATAGTATGCAGTATGCAGTATAACGGGAGGCAAGTGGAATAGAAATAGACAGAAAGAGGAGGAAAAAATGGTGCGTGTACAAAATACAAATGAGTCATCTCAAAATTAAAAGGAAAGGGAAAATCAAAATCAAAATCAAGATTCAAGACTCTAAACTCTAGACGAGGAATATTATTTTTTCCTCGCCTCAGTTCAGTTCAGTTCAGCTCAGTTGTTTTCTCGCCTCTTTTGTTTTTTGTTCACGTGTGTATTTCAGCCTGTTCCATCTCATCTGTACACTTTACCTTTTACATATGCATTTAATATTGTATATTGTATTTCAATTTTAAAGGTATGGAAATGGAAATGACTACTCATGCTTACGCACTGCACACTACACATTGCTCCCTGTTCTCTCTCTTTACTTGTTGTTTGTTTGTAGTTTGTACACAAACTGCAGTTGCTTGTTTTGAACATAATACACAACACCTCAGTCACTCCAACCAAAACCAATCTATTTAACATCTCCTGTACTTTGTACTTGATCCTTACTACACTGCGTTTAAAACGAGTAGCTCTCAAATCTCAACTCTGGACTCTGGACTCCACTTTAAACTTGACTTGAAGTTCTCTCTGTCTCGTGAAGAAAATGTCGGGTTCTCAATTCTCAATTCTCAGTGGTCGGTTGTCGGATGCACTGGCTTTGGCTGTGGCTCTTTGGTATTTGTTGTACATTGTCCATTGTCCATTGCCCATAATAAAATCCCTCTGTCTCTCTCTTTCTTCTTTTCTTCCTCCTTGAAATTTAATTCACGGGTTTGTCTTCATGTGTGCTGTGTTTTTTATTTTTGTACAATGTACACATTACAGAGTATGAAGAATGAAGAATGAAGAAGAAAAATAAAATATTTCCTTTTTCACTGGAACTCATCAAATATGTGAATTGTACTTGAAAGGACCCACGCAAACCCATCTTTACATTTCACATGTTGTTCTTCGTTTGTTGTCATAAAATAAATACTAAATAGTAAATACTAAATGCATTGACGGTTGATGATTGAAGATGAGACTCACAACTCACAACAATAATGCCATTCGATTCCGTATTCCATATTCCAGAATCAGGAGGAACTGAGAACTTGACAGAAATGTTTCAACTTTCAACTGCTTATTGTTAGTGAGTAATAAAATAGCATGGGCTGTAACTAGAATATGTAATATGTAATATCGTAGACATAAATCAGTTAGGAAATCCCTTCCTTCCTTCCGCTTCTTTTCCCGTCGTCCCAGTCCAATCCAATCCAAAATCTGTGCCATTGCATTTTCCATTCCATTCAATCCACAGGAGAAAAGAATGGCCTTTAAAAGCCAAAGTCTCTCATGTTCTACCCTATAAAAATACTGAGTATATGATGGCTCCACTCAAGCTTAATCTTTGTGCATGTGCTTATACTTGTGTACTATTGTATTACATTTACTTTTACATGTGCATAATAATAATATTCAACGCTCAGCACGCATAATATTTATTATGCAGGAATACTTGGCTGGAACATACAAGATACAAAAGATACAAAAGTAGAGCCCAAAGGCTGGGTGCTTTCAATTTTTTTCCTCGTGGTCTTCTCTCTTTCCTTCTTTTCTACTTTCTTATATACACACAATATGCATGATGCATGATGCGTACTTATGCACATGTAAAAGTCAAACGTTATTTAACATTTCCAAAATCCTAGTCCAAATCCAAATACAGTGGAAACTGGAAACTCCCTCCCTTTACAAAGTACAAGGCACAAAGTGCTCGCAAGATCATCATGAAACATGGAATTTGTACTTTGTAGCGTGTAGCTTGTAGTTTGTAGTTGTTTCATTTGACATTTGAAAGCTGGAAGGAAGTGGAGCTTCTAAGATTCCCTCAAGAATTTTCCAGGAGTAGAAAATATTATGCGTAAAAGACTGATAATATATTATGTTCCATATATTTTTACAATCCATTAGTGAACAGTGAACAGTGTCAATGATGATGAAAGAATATGAAGACTGCAGACCGAAGCCCAAACTGCCCAAAGCCTAGTGTAATTAAATTCATAGTCAAAGTCAAAGTCAAAGTCACCGTTCCTTCGCTAAACATGACAGCAAATAATGAATAACTTTCATCTTTTATCTTTTATCATACGAGATATTATGATTTTGAGCTATGAGCTTTGACAGGCATTGAAGAAAATTGATAAAAAGACACAACTTTGGACTTTGGGGAAAATGAGGAAGAATTTATTACAAGCTTTTAAATTTAGACACGGTAAATTTAAACCATGAAATTTACCAGGAAGAACCAGATAGTTTTCATGCTCTTGAAATGGCATCCTGATTTCTGAGGATGACAATGTTTAAACTTAAATAATGTTTAACTATGAGACCTGTGAACTTTGTCACTTGTCACATTTGTCTCCTTTTGAATTTTGACTATTTACTGTGTAAAGACGACAAAAAAAGGCAATGTTTTTTGTTAGTGTTAGGCTGTGCACTGTGCATTGTGCATGATATGAGTTTACCAAAAATGTACAAAATACAAAATGTAAAATTGTACTTGACATTTGAATCTGAGCGTAGGATAAAACTGTAGACTGTAGACCGTACCCCGAATGTACTTATTACTTATATAATGCAAGCATGGAAAAGGGAGGAAAGAAAAGTAAGAAAAGGAGAGTAGTCAAGAGTCAAGAGGAATGGATGAAGAATGAAATAAAAGTTAAGCGAGAGGAATAAATATTCAGTTCCAGCACAGAGAGAGAGAAAGAGAGACAGGGAACATAAATTGTTCGATGCTGAGCTTTGAGTTTTGAGCTTTGACTGAATGGGCAATCGGAATACGCCCTCAACCAAAACCTCTCCCGATCCCAAAACCAAAAACTATCTAAACTACTGGACATTTTTTGGTTTTGGTTTTGAGTTTTCTTATTCATATTATTATCATGTATGAAAATTGAACCAGTATAAATAAAGTAAAAAGAAAACAGAGATGACTTTTGTCATTCCACAAAAATTGACTGAATAAACTTTTTCTTCATACAAATAATACAAATACAAATGAAAATGAAAACGGAAATGGAAACAAATAATACAAAGGTTGGATCGTCCAAAGTCCAAAGTCCAAAGTCCAAACAAACTCTATAAATTATCTTTCAGTCTTTGACCGAAGACAACTCGACCTCTATAAATTACAGACATAGCTTTTGAATTTTGTACCCAAGTCTTACAATTTACAATTTACAGTCAATCGTCAACTATTGATACAAACAAAATGTCTGATTTTTCCACATTTCAGCACGTCTAAAGATTAAAGATTCAAGACTCAAGATTCAAGATTCAAGAAGAACCTAAAATTGGTCATGTATTGACTATTAACTGTGATGATGAAGGAGGAAATACGAACAAAATCTCCCCTGTTGTTCAAATTATTTATAATTTTTCAAAGATGAGAAAATTCGCAGAAGGATTTACACCTGCATTTTGATTCCTCGTGTAATTTTTTCTTGTTTCTTTTTAATAAATTATTATATCACATTTTCATGTGGGCTACTTGATACTTGATACGTTGAAAGTTTAAAATTAAGCTTCTTGTCCATTCTCTTTCCTTCTCAATTTCGTTTGAGGCAGGTCTGTCTCTTCTCTCTTGTCTCTTGTAATTTAACAGGTGCAGGTTACATGAATAGTTCATTACATTAATAGCTAATAAACCCTTTTCTGTTTTGGATAAAATCCAACTGAATGATGGTTCTACAAATTACAAGTTACGAATTTTATACAGCGCAGATCATCTTGGCGATTTTCTGTTTTCTGTGTAATTTAGCTCCTTATTTATCATAATATTTATCATGTAAAATGTTGGATTTTCTTGCCTGTGCTTTTGAAATCGTCTTTTGTCTCAAAATCAAAACTATAGATACCATTAAAACTCCAAATCTGGAAACTAGGTACTGGAAACTGGAAATTGAGCACCCACACGCATTCCTCCATTCTTGTAATTTTAACACTTTTCCAACCAATTTTGCTGGTGTTGGTGTTGGTTATTCGTAATAGAATATTTATAAATAATAAATATTACACAACCTCCAGCAGACGATTGCAAAAATCAAGTCTCAAATTTCAATTTTGGATTTTGACGCTACAGGCGTAAAACTGATGGTTAAAGGTTAAATCTTAGGCCTTTTACATCGCAAGATGCTCTCTCGAATCCCAAACCTCAAACATTTCTCCTGTTTTGCCTAAATTGGTAATCAGTAACGTTTTAAAGCTTTAAATTTTACAATGAACAAAATTTAAATCAGGAATCAAAATAAAGCACAAACTGGCTTTAGCTTTATTATTTTCTTTCTTTCTTCAAACTTCAAAGCCTTTAAATTCTACACCAAATATTTTATTTTTGCTTCCTTTTCAAAGATACTGTTTTCTTTGAATATTTCATATTTTACATTTTGATCTGTTTACTCTCCAATTTGTAGTATAAATAAAAAACTTGTCTTCTGCCTTCACAAAGAATTTACCTTTTACTATTTACACTCTTGCTTAGAAATGATAGTAGTTTGTCGTAAAAGTCTACAAACAACATTTATCATTTAGAATTATTTAGCATTTAGTGCACTTATAAAATTCAAATCTCCCAACTCTAAAAGCACAAAATTGAGAAGGCAGGAGTTTCATCTTTCCTTGTTATATTTATCCACAGTTGTCCATAATCCATAATAGCAAGAAAATGGTTAATACTTCTGTCGGATGTCCAACATGTAATTTGCATGAAAAAATAGGAGTCAAATAATAAAATAGTCAAGTTTTTTTGGGAGTCGGAGGAAAATGCAAAATAAATATGCAGCAAAATTTTTAGTAGGCTCACAACATGCACATTACACGTTAAATCAAGTCGTAACTCGTAAATTGCATATTACATAAAACTATAAAATATTTTGCATAACATGGTTTTTATTGCTGCGGGAAGGATCTTTCACCTCCTTTTTTGGATGTGTCGTTAAAAGAAATGATAATAATAATAATAATAATGTCATCCTGGTTTTATCACCTTGCTCAGAGGTTTACTTTTAAATGTCAAAAAGTCTAGAGAGTTTAGAGTTTATCTCTGAAGATGCTTGTTTTTCTTATTCACAAAACCTAAAGATTGTATGTATAGACTTCATTTTATCTTTTAACTTGAAAGAAACACTTTTATTTTTACAAAGAAATTACCCCCATTAGTAAATTTATTCATTGGAATCTAAATTAGCGTAAAGTGTGAAGTGTGTTTTTCTTTTCTTTCCAGCGGTTTAGTCTTTAAGTCTTAGGTCGGCTTTTCAGTTTTCAGTTTTGATGAAAGAAAGGAACCTCAAAAATCTCAAGCTCTTAGTGAAAATGATGATGATCCTGGATTTTATTTTTTATCGACAGGAAAATATTTATAAATCTATAGAATCCATTTGAGCAAATATCTGTGCAAATATTTCTTTCTCGAATCTCGAGTCTCAAGTCGATCTGCTATCTGCAATCTGCTTTTT
Organism: Sminthurinus signatus; assembly: GCA_019776565.1. Lineage (NCBI taxonomy): Eukaryota > Metazoa > Arthropoda > Collembola > Symphypleona > Katiannidae > Sminthurinus > Sminthurinus signatus. The sequence goes on along the minus strand of JABASP010000932.1, from coordinate 16,242 downwards.
GCTCTGTGCTCAAATCTTACAAAACATTTCTGAGATATTAACCTAGATTTTTTTGCACAGCACAAAATTCAACAAGGGAAAAACCACTAGTATTTTCTGCATAGTGTAAAATGTAAAATGTAAAATGCATAATGTCATCAATTCTTGGTTCTTGGGAATTTTTTCAAAAACTAAACAGACCTCCACAAACAGATACTTTTGCCTCACATCTCAGATATTTGCAATTTGCAATTTGCAGCGTTTCTCAATATTCAATACTCAAAGTTGTAAAAACAAAAAACAGCTCATGAAACGTCTCGAGCCCCGAGAATCCCAAAAGCTAAAAGCCAAAAGTTCAATGTTCAATTATCCTGTTTTTTTGGTATTTGGTATTTTGTCTTGTTTTTATGACGGTTCACAAATCTGTCCAAATCCTAAAAGAAGTTTTTATGAATTTTCCAAAATTCAAAATATGCAACAAAAAAGTAAAAAGTACAGCACAGCAGTGAAAATTCAAAGTTCAACAGTCGACAGTCAACATTCAACATTCAACAGCGGACTATACCATTAAAAATCCAACATTTAAAATGTAATTCTGTGGAGCACCCTGATGAGCCTGTTTTTTCATCTTCATCTCACATCTCACGTGCAGAAGAAATGCAGCAGAACAAAAATTTCCATTTCCATTTCCATCCACTCTTGACTCTTGACTTTTCGTTGTTCGTTATTCCATTAAGCTGCTCTTCCTTTTGGATTTACGATGTACGATGTACGACAAGTCAAGATTCTAGATTCTAGATTCTAAACTCTAGACTGTAGACTAATAGAATCCAAAATTTACATAATTTGCATCATCAAAACATAATGAAACAGAATGTAAAGAGTCAAAAGTAAAAGGAACCAACTCCGAGCCAAAACAAAACAGTCAACAGTCAACATTGAAGAGTCAAGTGTACATAAAATATAATGCATACACATGCAAATTCATCATCAACACGCTCAGAAAGAAGCAGACAGAAAGAGGAAAAAGGAAATAAAACAAGATACATTTAAACTTGAAGCCAAAGCACAAAGCAGACGGGCAGAAAGCAGAAAGGAGAAAGAGACAGGAGTTTGAGGATAACCCCAGAGGAAATGCAGCATGTGTCAATCTCTTCTCGTCTGTTTTGGTCTCATCTCCTCTCTGTATTCAGTATTTAGTATTTATGCAGCATAAACATTCTACATTATACATTATACATGTTTCTGCTTGTATTAGTTCATTGTACACAAGAAATGCGAAAGAGTTCGCATGATACAAGATACAACTTTAAAACACACACAACGAGTCAAAAGACTCGAGTGTACAATTCACACTGTAGGAACTATAGACACATAAACATGAATATCCAACTCGCCCTGACATGACATTAGAAAACACAAATACAAATGTATTTATGTCGGTTTGAATACTTTGAATCAAGTCATAAATCCAGCATTCGCCCTGTATAAATTTACGTAAATATCTCCTAATTTAGGGTCACAAAAAGTGTGTGTCTAGTGCGTAGTGCGTAGACGGTGAATGGGTAATGGTAAATCATCGTCTCATGTCTAATGATCTTTTGCCACAACTTGAAACTTGAAAGTCACACATCGCACACGCAACATGCAACATGCACAAAACGCAAAACGCAGGAAGCCTCAAAGAGTTTCCAAACTCAAGTCTCCTTTTGCTGCAGTAATTGATAATTGAACATGGGAAATATCAAGAGGAAAAGAAAAGAGTTTTACAGTTCATTTTGACTTTTGACTTTGGATTTTTGAGTTAGTTTGTAGTTTGTCCTAAATGGAATGGCGAGAGTTGTCAATTGTCAATAATTATCAATTATCAGTGTGTAAACATGTGTGACTTCCAAACTCCAAATTCCAAACTCCAAATGCTCAAAAAAGGTCCAATATAATTACTTTTGTAATTTCTTCTTTCTTCTCTTTCTACAGTTTCAAGAGCAACAGCAACAGGAACTCATTTGAAATTTCAAAACAAATGAAAGTCACAACTCACAACACATTTTCCGTTTCGGTTTTGGTATATTTAGAATTTAGAAATAAATGGGCCTAATGAGATATTTGTGCGTAGTTGATGCGCATTGAAAACACAGGAATTTGGATTCCCATCCGTCTTATACTGACTGGTGACTGGTGACTGGAAGGTACAAAACATTGAGGCCTGGTAATAATTGGTAATCCACAAAGCTTATTTAAAATTTACCCTTCACCGTCAAACATCAGAGATCAGAAATCAGAGGTTTACTTAAACATTTATCTTTCTATTTCTTATCTGAACACTGTTAGCTGTTATGTACAAAATACTGGACAAAAAAAGTTGAGAATATCCATAATTACTTGGCCTGCCCATTACTGCAGATTACTTGAGCATTTTGTATTTCATCACTTTCATCCCATCCATTATTATCCAGCTACCAACAACCAACAACCAACATCCAGAATTGAAAAGGTGAACAAAAAATTAATGAAAACGCATGGATTTATTATTTACTAACAACTCACCATTCACCATTCACCATTTACAGTACGGAAAAACACATAAAATCAACTTGCAACTTCCACACCAAACTCAAAACTCGAAACAGGAATGAAGGAAATAAAGTCTTCAACCTCCAAAACCCATCCACGGTTAATTGTGACGGTTTTATGTGAGTTTGAATTAATGTAAGTAAATGTAAGTAAATGTAAGATGTTAGAAAGTACTCGTCACGATTTTATGTGCTGACGGACTGGTTCCTTTTCCTTTTACCTTCCACCTTTTACTTCTTAAATACTTGCATGAGTTTTCCTCCTCTCTTTTTCTAACCAGCACTGGATTTTTGTTTGGATTTGGATAGTCAGATATCAAATAGTTAGATTCAAGGTTCAAAATTCAAGATACGTGAAAGATAAGCCTAAACAAGTTTAAAGTTTAAGAAATTCAAATGGAACACCATAAAGTTCAAAAGTCAAAATTAAAAATTAAAAATTCCGCTCATTTTTGGAAGCTTTTATCATGAGGATTCTTTTTCAGTTTTCATAATTTAGCTGTATTTGGTATTTAGTATTTACCCTTGTTTTTGCAAGTCTGTTTTCTTTTTAATTTTCAATCTGTTTACTGTTTAGAAAAAATCACCAACTTGTCAAGTCCAAAGTTTTTGCAATTCTATTAAATTAGGATCCTTTTTTCAAGCGTTTTAATTTTTAATATGCTACAAATAATGAAAATACTGCACTTGGTACTTGCGATTACACATTGCAGATCTGTTTGAGAATAATTCTGAGAAAAAAGCAGACACTATATTTTTTTCTGTGTACTAAGTTCTAAATGCGTAGAAATACAAATTTTATGAATTACGAGCTACGAGTTACAAATCACGGGAAAAAAACAGATGACGTACAAAATACAAACTACAAAATACAAAATGTACAGAATTATGTGGAAAAATTTTGCTTGTTAAAATCAGAATGTTATAGTTTATAATTTTTGTATGTTTTTCAATATGACCTAAAATACTAAATATCAAATATTGTGAATTGTGAACCATGTGAAAATGGAATTGCATGTACACGATATACAATTTGTACATTTATGTATTTTTAACTGGTAAGAGGACAAGGCGAGTTGAGAGTTTAGAGTTGAGAGTTGAGGGGAAAACACTTAAGATATGAATATGATTCAAGATTCTAGATTCAAGTACAAGTCAAAAAATCGTCAAAGGTTTGCAAGCAAAAGAGTGTAATATGAAAATGTAACAGGGGAAAAAGATTACATGAAGATGATGCACGTCATAAAATACACAGAAAATACATTAGTGTGTGCCAAAATCAAAATCAGACTTGTTCAATTTCCTCAAAATTCCATATAAAAACATTGAAATGAATAAAATATATAAACTCTCAAACCTCAAACTGAACAGAACAGAGAACAGATAAGCCAAAATGAAAAGATAACTTTCCCAAAGAAAAATGTATGACTGCAGCATCAAGTATCAAGTTGTAAAATGTAATACATAAGACCTTCACATCATTTATTACTCAAAACTCAAACGTCTTGATTCTTCACCACAAGTTTTATGCCATATTACTGAATACTGAATATTGACAACTACTAGCACTGGCACTGGCGACTCCTACGCAACCATGTACCAATATATTCTAGATTCTACATCATAAATAAGTCTGTGACTATCTTTTTGCTGAATATGCATATTTCATTCATACATAATAAATATGCACATTGTATATGCATCGTATTCATAACTTGTTACATGTCAATACAAAAAAAAACATATTTATAAAAACTACAAGTTTTATGGATTACGAATGATTCGATATGTTCTTGACATACTGATGAATGATGAATGATGAACAATTATTATTGATTCTAATTTCTAATGCATCTTTAATCTTTATCTTGAATGCTGAAAGAAAAATGAATCGTCATTGATCATTGAATTATAATTTTGAACAAGATGTTCCAACCAAAACGCGTTGACATTTAACATTTGGCGTCTCTTCACAATTGTAAATTGTAAAATTCGCCGTTTATTGTAAATGTTAAATTGTGACAAATAAAAGGAATTAATAAATTAATTTTTGTCCTAAGGTTTTTACTTTGTCACCTTTTCTCATAGGAGAAAAACCTGAATAAACTGTCTCACCATCTTCAAACTTTTATGTATTTTCTTTTAATTTAAAAGGCTACAGAATACAGAGTACAGAGGTTTTTAAGAAATGTCAGCTTTGGATTTCTGCTGTGGAATTGAAATTAAATGTAAAATTTACACTGTACATTTTTTTTCATTGGCGTTTTGCGTTTGGCGTTTGTCTAAAATGCCCATAGTGCGTAATCTCTTCCCTGAAAAAGAATGTACAACACAAAACACAAAGACAATCACAACCAGGATGAACGATGAATTGCACACACACTCCAAACTACGAACTACGGACTACAAACTACGGAGCTCATGTCAACTTAATGCGATTAAAGTTTGACATTCTAATTGCAATATAATGCTGTAATCACATGGAATCACATGCGTAGAGTGTAGAGTGCGTAATAATATGCTATGCTATATGCTACGCACACTATAATCCTTCTACTTTCCACTATCTAAACTCTACTTTTCTTTTGCTTTTGGTCTTTGGTCTGTGTTGTGTTGACGGTTGACGGACACGCAACAAAAAGCTGGGGAATAATAAAAGTAAATGAGATGGGGTAAAAAAATCATACTTGTTTTCAAATAAAAGAGTTAAATGTCAAATTTTATAATCTCCTTCTCTCTCTCTTTCTCTCAAGTTTCAAGTCTCAAGCTCCCTGTGGACTATGGAAAAAACTGTTATATCGTACATCTTTCATCTTTGTATATTGTACATCTTACATTGTACATGAATACATCTATTGTTGAAAAGAAAATAGAAATGAAAATCACTGACAGGAGAAAAAAAGACATTAGAGAGAGAGAAAAAAGAGGGTTTGAAAGGACTGAGGAATCTACGGATACAAAATACAAAATACAAAATACAGAAACAGAAACAGATACACGGAACTTTAAAGATTAGAAAAGAGAAAAGAGCAGCGTGATATTTTCAAAGTTTGAGAATTTGAGAATTTAGGATTTTCAATGTTGAGCTGAGCTGAGTTTTCTTGGACAACAAATAACAGATAGCAAGATAATGTAAAATGTATTGTACACTGAAAATACTTAAAATACTTAAAATACAGAATATGGATGGCACTGGAAATTACTTGTGACAGAAGCAGAGCAGTGAGCAGAGAGCACATGGAGAAGGAGAAGAGATTCCTGTGCTGGAGAAGGGAGGAATTGAAGAAGAAAGGACTTAAGTACTTGAATGCTGAGCATCTTTGTAATCAGGGAGCAGTCCCGAGGACCTTCTAACCCCACGCAGTACGTGCAGACACATCCAATGAAATCCCATGAATACCTCTAATCCCAGACCCCAGATCCACTACATTTATACTTGAAAGACAATCATAATCATAATCATAAAATCCTAATTCTAATCCCAATCCTTTCTCGCCCTATGAACTATGAACTATGAACACAGTTGTACATTTTACATTTTAAAGTGTAAAACTACCAACTTTTTCCAACACATCAAAAATCAAAAGCCCATGTTAAATTCTTGGGGAGATGGAAAAAAGTAAAACAATAGGAATGACTAAATGAGTCAAATTAACCTGAATAACCTACAGAAAAAGAAAAAGAACAAGAACAAGAACAAAAACAAAAGGGTCCAATAATAATTCTCTCTCCTTTTGAACTTTGAATTTTAAATGTTGAACAAAAAAATAAAAAACAACTATACATGATACATGATACACGCGAGGGATAAACATAAATGTATCTATTTTCAATTGCCAAGATGGACAATGGACAATGTACATGACATGTAACACATAATATCGGTACAAGATACAAAATACAAAATACATACTGACGTGATATAAAAAATAAAAATGTTCAAGAATTGCTTGTCCCGTGTGATGCATCGTATAATATGATACAATTTACTTGTGGAATAGTAGTGTGAGTGTAGTTCGTAGTTTGTAGTTTGGTTCAAGTCCAATCCGACATGATAAATTAATGGATTGAGCCTGGAGAAAAAAGAGCCGGGGGCATAAACATAAATGCATAATGTATATAATATATAATCATATTACTATTATTACACTGTTTATGCTTGAGCACATGAATCTCGATCCTTTTTCTTTCATTCTGGATTTCCAGAATATTTCTTCATTCTTCAACATAAATAATAAAGTGTCTCAAAAGTTGTACCGAGTACCGAGATACCTCCAAACCCTCCAAAACCCCAAACCCTCATGCAGTATTTCGGGTATTTCGAACAGTGGATTGCTCAACTATTCTCATCGATCGTGGCTCAACCTTCAATTTTTTGTAGCTGTGAAAAAAACCAACCTATTTTTACTTTGTACATACTTACTTAATATTCAGACATGAACCTCAAACTAGATAAATAGGTGATTCAATTTAGAACTGGAGAAATTGTGATGTAAAACACGAGCATTTTTGCAAATATTCCGTTTTTGTACCTCCAAGTTTCAATATTCGAAATTAAAATTCTTTCCAGCACGCACAAGTATCCTCTACAACCTAAGAACAATCCAGCAATTTCCATCGTACATTGCAAATTGTAAATAATATTTCTGCAAACAAGTCATTTCTCAGAGGAGTTTCGTAGCTCATTTCTTCTTGAACAAAAATTCTCATTTGTCCTGTTTCAAAATGTGGGATTGTGTGATTTTTGTTTGTTTGTGGTTCTTTACCTTTTCATCTGGTGAGATGGAGACGAAGCAGATGATTTTCAGCAGGTACCACGTGCAAAACCTCAATGGAATTCAGGCAAATTTACGGCCTCTAAAAAGCTGTGTCTTTGCCCTTGCAACCAGTTTTTTCGAAAACAACCTCAGCAACAACACCAAATTTAGAATGGAAGATGCGGATGAGCTCAAGGATTTCCTAAACGACATCCTTGAAATTGTTTCTCAACATCCTGAATTCAGATTCAAATCCACTGTTCAGACTTTTGACCTCAAGCTACAAATTGATGACTATGAAAAACCCGTGGAGAAAAGTAGATTTTTGAAGCACTGGGTAATCCAAGAAGAGCGAGAAAAAGAACTAAAACGATGCTTTGTTCACCTTTCTTTCACGCATTTACTAGGAACAGTTACGTGGACAACCCCATTTTACGTTCACGTGCCGGGAAATGTTGAGAACCCTTGGAAAGGTGAGCGGGTGCCTAATTACTATGCAAATTACGTATCGAACATTTTCATCTTTATTTTTCCTGGAACCGCTAAAATGGGGTACGATGTTCGACATTTGAACTGTGAGTTTCCGCGATTTTTCTTTTGGTGGAGGTTAGATACGGTTCGCATTTGGGGAAAGGGTTTGTTGATGTTTAAAAACAGCCTAATTTCCCAGTACATTCATCAAAAAAACGTGAACGGAATAAAAGCTCCGGAGCTTCGCTCACTTTCTAAAGGCCATTTGTCGGAATATCTAAACCACGAAATTATAAAAACAGAACTGGGACAAAGGCAAAAGAATTTTGACAAAGAAAGCATTTGGTTTAATATTTTCGAATTTCCGGGAAGTGTGATGAATGATGCGGATTTTGTGTCTCTGGACAAAACGACTACTCTTCTTTCGGAAGGCTTACATCGGCGGAACTTCGATTTCATAGATAAATTGAAAATTGCAATGATTTTAAAGATCCGACATAACATAACTTTAGACGGCATTGTTCTGCATGAAGAGCGGGACAATATGTGCGGCTATGGCGCGATTAGACCTGATTGTACTTTGTATGGGTTCGCGAAATATACACAGAATGTGATGTTCTCAACATACAAGATCTTTGTCTTGCACGGAATGAATACGCATGTTGATCAGCGCTCCTGGATCCACCAGTTTTTGATACCTTTTGATACTATTACCTGGGCTACTTTTGCCATCACCTTGCTTTTGGTGATTTTGCTGATCCAATTGGGGTCAAACGTGTTGTCAAGGTTACGGTCAAATACAGTCATCCGCAGTGGTGTAAAAGGTCAAGGCAACTCCAATTCTATTTCAGATGACACAATTACATTTGTGGTTGTGAAACCGTTGACAATGTCTTCGAAAGCCGAATCAAAATTATTCGATGAAAATCAAAGTCAGCTACGTTCGCCAACTGAAGCCCAAAAACAAGGTCAAGAACAAGATCAGCTTCAAAAACACGGTCAACGTCAATTTGAAGGTCAAGATCAAGGTCAACGTCAATTTGAAGGTCAAGATCAAGGTCAACGTCAATTTGAAGGTCAAGATCAAGGTCAACGTCAATTTCAAGGTCAAGATCAAGGTCAACGTCAATTTCAAGGTCAAGATCAAGGTCAACGTCAATTTCAAGGTCAAGATCAACGTCAACGTCTATGCCAAAACAAAGGTCAGCGTCAACTAACTAACTTCAACTCGTTGTCGGATGACTCAGTTGCATTTCTTGTCCTCAAGCCCGTCATCGGTCAAGCCAGCGACATTTCCAACAGCGCAGTTTTAATGACCAAATTTTTCTACTCCTTTTGGGTTTTGTGCATCTTCTTCTTAACCACATTTTACTTTTCCATTCTGCAAAGCTACCGAGTTTCACCCGTGACCTCTGGGTCACCCAAAACACTCCAGGAACTCGTCGACCAAAAGTACAATTTAACTATGAGCTCTCGTATCTTGTCACATTTGCTCGGCACTTTACAAACCTGGGAAAATGCCTCCAAAGAAGCCCTTAATGAGGACTTTTCTGTTATAAACGATCATAAAAAGTTACTCAATCTGACAACTGGTCTTAATTTTAACTCTAGTTCTGCTCACGAGTTGAGGGAGCATTTCAAAAAGGGCACAGTTGGGATGCTCGTAACACCTTTATACCTTTCCATGTATTCAAAAATACTTCCCCAACTTTTTCAAAGACCCATATTTGTCATGAAACAAGAGTTTTTCGTCTTACCCCAGGTTTGGGCTTTCCAGATGCACTATGCTCTCGGGCCAGGTGAAAGCTTTAAGAAGCTCTTTAACAGCGGGATCGTTCAGTTTTGGAAACAAAGGACCAAATTTAGTGCTAGGACAATGGAAAAAAATGATTCCTTGGTCAAGGTTTTCAAAAATGAGCCAGAAGCACAATTTTTAGATTCAGAATTTGCATCAAAAGCTTTTCCATTGGCCCTTGTTGATGATTTGGTCCGAGGGAACTTTTACTTTGTCTTTATCGGCTTTGTGTTGGCTTTCGTGGCTTTCACTGCTGAAATTATTATCAACCATATCTCAATTCCACAAATGCTATCTATTTTAAACCACAGGGCTTATAAGAATATTCTTTTGTCCACTGACCACTGACATTTCCCTTACTCCAGAAATTTGTTTTGGTTTTTGCTTTAAAATCGGAATCGAAAGCATCCATAATTAATAACCTGAATTAAGTATTTATTAAGTAACGAATATCAAATGAAAAATGCTCCGAGCTCCGACGGACGGCTAAATAATTTATGAGTGCATGTAACATGAAAATTATAGAACACAGAAGAAGATGAAACAACTAAAAAATTAATGCGTACAATTTCCTTGTATTTGGCATATAATTATACTATTATCACGAAACCTTTTTCTCCGGGGATAAATAATAATAATAATAATAAAGGAATATCATGTTTAATAGAAATTTACATGAGCATGAAGATTGTACATTTACAATTTACATTTACTCACAGAATGGTGGTGTCGGACGGGACCTCGGGGATTTTTTCCAGGTGTAAAAACATGCATCGCACCGTGGTTCGGAAACAAAGGCAACGCAGTGGACATTTATTTTCACTTTCGGCCACCCTTTGTGCGGAGGAGATTGAAATTAAAGAGGAGATGGCGAGGAGGAAGAGGAGGATGAACAATGGCCATCTTCTGTTCAACTGTTTTAGTATCATTGTAACACACAACTCTGATTTATCTCCACACTCCCTCAAATTACTATTATTATTACTGTGGCTAGAATTTTCTACTTGTTCCGCTCCCTCTTTATTCATTGTGTATTGTGTATTATAATAACAAAACTTGTTTCTTGTTTAATTTATATACACACGTGTACGAGATATTGTACAGTATGACGGATGACGAATGAGAAGCAGATCAGATCAGATCAAACTTTAAATGCACTTCTTTTACATAATATTATGAACACATTTACTTTTACTTTTACATAACACTTTCAGTCTTAGACAATTGACAATGAACGTCATTCATTGAGCTTTGAGCTTGGAGCTTGCATAAATATTTTCACTGTCTCATAAATAACGAGACATAAACAAACAAACAAACAAACAAAGACACGAGAATCGAGGATTCAAATTGACAGAAGAGAGAAAGGAAAAGTTTTTTTCTTCCTCACAAAGGCAACAGTAATACTCCTTGTTCAAATATTTGTACTTTGTACGTTTGTACACTGGTAAAAGACAATAGTTATATTTTTCTATGAAACTACTGGTTGCCGTTTACCGGCACTTTGACACTGACGACGAATGTGAGTGAACAACTTTTAGTTGACAGTTGAAAATTGAAATCCTCACACTTTACAATTTACACTTTACAAAACGGCAAAAAAAACACAAGTCACAAGACGGTCTTTTGTCTTTCTTGTTTCTAGTAGAAAAAAGTTGTAGGTAAAATGTAAAAGCTTTCCTCTATTTATAAAGTAGGCACTAAACACTAAAAATCACGACACGGTACACGATACACGATACACACTTTTATTATGTAACACTACGCACTATGTAAAATGTAAAATATTCAGCTCACTTTTGTGTTTTGTACACATGGAGAATGGAGACAAAGGCAAAAGGTAAAATGACGCGTTTTTCTTGTACAAGGGAAAGTAAAAGTTGGAGATGAGTAAACTGGAGACTGGAGAGTCGTCACTTTTGTAAGTTGTGAAAAGATCAGAGCAGACACTAGACACTAGAAACTAGAAACTAGACGCACATTTAAAATAGGAGTAATAAAGTCGCTTTATTTATATTGTACAGTGTACAGGAAAGAGCCAAGTGTCTGTCCATGTGAGGTATGCTAATGACTTTACGCCTTATTAAGTAGGCACGGCGAAAGAGAAACCTTTTTTTTCCATGGATTTTGTCCTTTGTACTTTAAATCAAGTCTTTTCTTTCTTTCTTGGTTCTTGGTGCTCCTGTTCTTCCTTCTTCTTTTATATTATAAATAATAAATAATATAAATAGGAAAAAGCGTCTAGCTTCTAGATTACTTGACGACTTTTTTTTCTATTTTTTGGCCATTTCAGTTTCTTTCCTCTGTATTCTTTTTGTTATGATTTATGATGAGCATGTTGATTTTGATTCATTTACTATAGTATTTGGTTTTGTATTTTGTGTAAAAGTACAAAAGTTTTTCAGTGCTTCTGAAGTTTGGAGATTAAAGGTATTTAAAATTCAATATTTAGTATTTTTTAAAATTTAATATTCAGTGCTCATTTCTCTTTAAATTCCGGATACAGAGCACATTTTTTTAAAAAGTAAAAAGTAAACAGAACACACACAGAGCAGAAAGCACAAAGTAGAAGACTCGGATTTTCCTTACTTTTGGTATCAATTTCAGTTTGGATTTTGGATTTTGAATCGAGTATCGAGTCCGATCAAGTATCTTACAAAACACGAAACACAAGCTTTGATTCTCAAATTACTGAACCAGAGAAAACAAACATAAATTCACTCACGACTCACGACTCAGACTGGAACACAGAATCCAAAGTTATTGTAGCTTTATTTTATTTTTTACTGTAATAGAGAGAAAACTTGAAAGATCGAGACTCAAGAATCAAGAGTCAAAATATACAAAATGTAGATTCTCGTGGCTGGATTAAATTGAATTGAATTACTTTTTGGCTTTGGCTTTGGTTACGTAAGAACGTAAAGTTCTTGTTGTACTAAAAACTAAAAGTATCATGAATTGTAATGGCTAATGGCAAAGGCACGGCACTGGAGCTGAAACTGAAACTGAAACTGAAGTTGGCTTGTGAGCGGGAAGATGAAGAGAGTCGGAGGTTCGGCGTTTGTCCTCCTCCCGATTGTCACTCTGAGACTCAACTGATGAGAGATTCATGGATGAGAAATGGTTCGGGAAGTCAAAAGTGGCGACTCGCTGACTCTCACTCTGACTCTGATTCTGACTCTGACTCTGAACTCTCATACAAAACACAACTGAACTGAACTCACTCCCCAACTCCTTCTTTCAAGTTCCAATCCCTCTCCTTCCTCGCTTCTCCTTTCTTCTTTACACTCTTCTTGAGCTTGAGTTGAGTTTGATTCTTGGTTCTTGGTCATGGGGAGCGTAGAGGAGAGAGATCACTCATTTAATGTTTCTCTGTAAGCTGTAGGCTGTAGACTGTAGACTTTAGATTTGAATCTTCCTCCTTTATCCAAATTCCAAACTTTGGCTTTGTCACTTTATTTTCCCCTTTTCTCCCTTTTTCAGGAGTATCAATGAATCTAAATCTAACCAAACCGGAGAGGATCACAACTTTACAAGATTGGCACCCGAACAAACATGAACTTTGTACCTATAATGTGCAATGTACAATACAGATTACAGATGAAGCAACAACAACAACAACAAAACACAGCACAGAAAATCAAGTACAAGATACAAAATACAAAAGCTACACTCACTCGTCCCTCATCCCTCATCCCTTGTTTTGTAGAACGGGAAACGGGACAAAACTTTGTGGACTTGTTGAGAAGAAAAGAAAAGTGCGTAGACCGTAGAGCGTAGACTGTAGACTGTAGATTCTGTGGATAAGCTAGAATCTAGAATCTAGAATGGCTTTTATTTTTATTTGTTTCTTCTTAGTTCCGTCTTGTACAAAAGATACTTTGGTTGGCTGATGATCATGTTCAATGTTAATGTTGATTTTAGCTCTGTGTCCAGAGTCAAGAGTAAAAAGAGAAGAGGAAGAAGGATAAGAGAATTCTTCAATCTTGTTTGAATCCCAACTTTCAACACTCAACATCCAACATCCAACGCAGCAGCATTGAGCATTAAGCCTAATAAAACGATTGAGATTCTAGATTCTAGATTCTAGACATTCAAGACATTGATCTTGGCAATTACTTGTTACCACTCACTTTTTAGAGTCCTTACGATATCAAATATCAACGATGAAACTGAACAAAAAACAAAAGAGCACACGTCTTTGGTTTTTACTTTTTACTTTTTAGTAATTTTGGAATTTGGAACAATACTAAATACTAGTTTCCAAATTAACACAGAGAAGAACGGAGAGGAGGAAACAATTGCAAGTTGACTGATCATCAGCCAAAAATCTTGTTCCCAATCCAAATGATGGCAGATGAAAATGGATCTACTCGTAATCGTATTTCTTGATCCAATGTTCAATGTTCAGTGCAAACTAACTTTTTTTGCCGTTTATTTGCAGATAAATCTATATCTAGAATCTAGAATCGAGCTTGCCAATTGCCAATAACCCAATGCTCCAAATTTGTGGATTCCGTACTGAATTTCCGATTTCTGAATTTGATTTCACTTTCAACTTGAACACTTTTGATACTCAATACTCAATACTCAATATTACAAAATCAGTCTATAATTCTATCATGTACAATCGGAAATCGGATGAAATCAAAACTTGAGACTCAAGACTCAAGAGCCCAGTCCACTCCTAAACAAAACTTTTTCTATCTCTCAATCTCTCCTCTCTCTCTAAAAGCAGAATCAACGTAAAAAAAAGTTGGGTTCTTTGTTCAAGTTTGTACATTTAATACTTAATACCTACCCAGAATCCAGAATACAGAATCATAAATACCTACATATAAGCTAAACACTAAACACTGCACACTGAAGAAATACAACAGCTCTGAGTTCTTTCTGAGTACAATGTACAATGAGCAGGAAAAGGCGGAAAAACTTTTGACTTTTGAGGGGTCTTCTTCTTCCCATTTCTTACTCTCCACGACTTTTTTTCATCTACCCTTTTCTTCTCTAAATATACTCAACTCTCAACTCTCGAGATTCAAGATTCAAGATTCAAGACAAAACTACTAGTAGTATTAGTGGACAAACGTAGGCGCTGTGCGTGTAGCGTGTACATATATGCATACAGATCTACGCACTATAGCGATGACTACTCTTTTGAATGAGCATGGAGTTTGGAGTACAAAGAAAGAACGTCTTTGCTTAATGCTTAATGCTTAATACTCTCAAGATTCCCTTGTAAACTTTTAACGCTAGGTCATAGCATGTTCAAAAGTCAAAACCATTATTTGGTATTTGGTATTTTTAACATTTGTTGATCATTGAAAAGTGCATGTAATTTTTAAATGTACAACATACAACATAAATATAAAATACTTGAAAAGGATATTTCAAATTTCAAATATTCTTTTGTATTCCTACTTTACACTTTACACACACCTTTTTGTTCTTTCAAGTTGTGAACTTGAGATTTTGATAAAGGGATGTAAGAGGAAGAAGCTTGATTCTTGATTGTGCGTGGAACGTGGAATAAATATAAAGGACAAAGGTACACTACATATTACATAAATAACACATATTGTACAACATGTAGCATGGAAAATGGAAAATATCAGGGTATCACTTTGAGCATTCAGTACTCATTGTCAGTGTTGTGTGTACAAGGCGAGTTCCTACTTCATGATAATTTCCAACACACTGGGCTCCATTCAAGCCGCAAATGGATTCCAAGCTGGACCAAGCAATCGGATGTGTCAGTCTCATCGCCCACATCATCTTCTTTGGAATTCTTCAACTCGGCGGAAGATCCAGGAATATTGTGAGATGTTTACAATTTACAATAATTTAAAATTTAAAATTACATTTGAATTTTGAACAAAAATACACTTAAATTTAATATCAATATTTTGTATTTTGTCATCTTTCCAGATGAATGAAAGGAAAGCTCGCCTTTGTGAAATCATCAACTTGCGATCTTCTGCTCACATGAAATTGGACTTTCATCCCGTTTTTTATATGATTATTGTGGACTGGAAATGGGAAATGACCGGAGCATCTTTTTTCAAGATTAACAGAGGACTTTTTGGCGGCATCTTGTCCAAAAGTTGTGAGCTTGTCTTCTTTGACAAGCTGAAAATAATCCGCATACACGAGTCATTACTTTCTTTATTTTCATACTTTTATTATACACTTGACATTGTGAAACAAACAATGGAGCATAAATGATAAATGCTTTGCCTATTCCAAAATTGTCTACTTGACGTTTGAAGTTTTATTGGTTATGCATTTTAACTGTTCATTTTGGTTCCGCTTCTCTTGGTCAGTTGAACATCTTCAATTTAAAATGGACGTTCACTTGTTGCTGGCACTTTGTTGTAAGAACAGCACCATTCACATCAAAACTAAAATATTTCCCTTTTCATTGCTGTCAACTATCAACTGAATTTACTTGATTTGATTTTTGATTACTTCAGCCGTCGTTTTGGTCCTGGAATTCGCTAGTAGATTTGCACTGGGGGATTTTTTGTCCTTTGGCGTCTCTCACCTGATTTGTCAGTCCAGACAAGAGTTTGTGGACACTGGAAAAATCGTGGATCCCGTAAAAGAAGAGCCGGAAGGCCTGGCTGAAACTTGTTTGTGGTACCAGAGAATTCCCAACAACAACAAC
>JABASP010000931.1:0-37478 GCA_019776565.1 Sminthurinus signatus | reverse complement strand
TAGTATAATCAAGTTGGGGTTAGTGACTTTACATTGAGTGCAGAAAGTGTAGAATATAAAGTATAAAGTATAGGCTTTAGAGTTTCGAGTATATAGAAATGTAGTATGTAGATGAAGATGGATAGAAGTTGGAGTTGGAGTTGGGATATTCTGGTGACTTGAATGGGAGCTTCCTCTCCCTTCAAGTAATTAAGCTGTAATGAGTTTAGTGTGTAATTCGGACGGGCCGGGATAAACCAAACTTTGGGGTTTGTGTTTGGAGTTTGGAGTTTTGAGTTAAGTTCAGACCAAGAGTCAGAAGGAGATAAACATACAGGCAGTGAAGAGAGAGAGAGAACAAGAGAGAGAAAGAGATTGTACACAAAGATGATTTTTCTGTGCAATTATAAGTGTGCTAATAATGCCAACTTTCAATGATAAAGATGGTTGAGCTATAGAAATTACAAGTACAAGTACAAGTAGAAGGAAAGATAATGATGATGATGATGATGATGATGGCGATAGTGTTGCTCTTCACATTACCATTTGTATTCACATTCAGATTCAAATTCAGATTCAGTGGGGATCAAAATGTTTGAATAGGCTATTTAATACGAGCGAAACATCATCCATTATAGATATTACGCGTTAGATTTGAGATGTTGGTACAAGATAATATTCTATACACTATGTAGATTGTAAATTGTACTATTACTGTACTACAATATTTGAGACGTGAGATTAATCTAGTCTGAGCCAAAACCCAGAGCCAAAGTCAAAGCCAGAGCTAAAACTGTGAGCTGTGAGTACAGCCAAAAAAACACCGAGTACATTTCAAAAATTATTATTATTATTATCATTATTACTATTATTCCTATACATAATACATTAGATGTTAGATACTGTGGTATGGGTTGATTTAGATTGAGAAGGAGATGGAGGCTGGCTGGAGGTGATGTTTTAAGTCAAATGAAGATTTTTCTCCATTTGTCTATTTCTGAATGTGTTGTTTGCTCCTGTCGTTCTAATTCCTCGCTCACTCGTCGTATTCTTCTTGATTCGCACACACACACACACACAGCTATTCGTGTGTCGTATTCCTACATACATTTCCTCCTCCTCCTCATCCTCGATATCATTCGGCTTGGATATGAGAGATGTTGTGCAGAGTGAGGAGTGAAAAGAGTCTAAATTTATTTACCAGCAATAAAACAAGAATGAGAACCAGACGGATAGTGAGCCTGTTATTTTCTACAGAAAGAGAGAGAGAGAGAGAGAGAGAGCAAAAAAAACAGTCTAGCTCAAGTCTCAAGTACAAGTACGAGTACAAGTACAAGTGCAGTGAATATGATTATAAATATAAATACAAGTTTACTTAATATTTTGATTTGATGCACACTTGTGTGAATTCTATGTTCAGTTTTCTATTGCTGTAAAAGCTAAAGAATGTATACCATGTTTTAATTGTATCACTTTATATTATTTCTTTTAGTATGCGCACATAAGTAAATGTAATGTGTGCTATTGTACATTGTACATTCTACATTTTTCACAGAGAGAATGATTGAAATTTGTTAACCGAGTAGAGACAACCAGTTGTGTCTCTCATTCCTCTTCGTGTTGGTTATTTGTCCAAATACATGTATACAATATATATACAATTTGATCGGATTGACATGAAGGCTGAGATCAGGCTTGGAATTTTGCAACCATCATGTAAAAGTTCAAATGGAGAGGATTGGAATCCCACGAAATAGGGCTAGTGGTAGTCGACTTTCGACTTTTGACTTGTTTATTTATGTCCTTGGATTCTTTTTCTTCTTGTTCTTCACTACTGTTGTACTTTTGTTTGTCTATAGTTGCTTTCTCTTTTCCTCTGTTCACACACAAACTGAAATGAGTTAAACTTTTATAAATCTTGTTTCCAGCTCATGTAGTTTTGTTTTTTTGAGTTGTAGCTATTTGTCTCATGGTGGAGCTTTTATGTGCATTGTACAATTTACATGTATTTTTAGTTGCTTGGAAGTATATTATTCCGGTCTCCTTCCTTTTCCTTTTGGATCTTTGTATTGATGTCATTTTTTTTACTTTCTTTCAAAAAGACTCAATATTATACATATAAAAAGTAAATAGGTTTCCAAAATTCAATTCCATGTTGCATGTATGTGACAGAATGAGAATAAAGAGGATTGATAATTACTATAGGAAACATTTTGCAAATTAAGTCTCCCGTGGATTTCCTAGAATGAGTGTAGTTGTGATTCTTGATTAAAATCTGAAACTCAAAAAGTGTTTTTCCAAGAAAATGACAAGTGAGTGAATCTCCGTGTAGAAATTTTCTTTTTTCCCCTTTCCTCAGCACTTTAGTTGTGATTGGTTTGAACATGGAAAAAAATGTATAATTTTTACATCCTCTCTGTCTCGGTCTTTGTTCTTTTGTTCTTATCCACGGGGAACTTTAAAAAGTTGAAATAGACATTAATCTTCAAAAGTGGGAATGACATTTAATATATTTTTTTTTACTTTTGGTTTCGATAGATGATTCGGTTTTTTTTGGTTTGGTTGAAAAGTCTTCAGGTCTTCAAGTCTCAAAGTCTCAAATTCCCTGAATGCCTCATTTATCTTGTCAGATACTTGTGGGACGGGTAGGATCGATGCAAAGTTTTTATTCTCAGTCCGTACTCAAAAAGTAAAAGCCGTGTAGCCGTGTAGACTGTAGACGTTTCTGCATAATTTGGTTTTTTTTTGGTGGGACAAAACCTGAGGGAGTTGAATAGAATAGAATATAATGGAACAGAACAGCATAGAGAAAGGAATGAATATGCATCTGTCAAAATCCTCGCTGTGGGGCCTAGCTCAATTTTTTTTTACAATTTGAGGTATACTTTCTCCTATTCTTTCTTACGACTACAATTTATAAATATAGACAGCATCATCTGTATATCTGTATATGTAGTTTATAGGTCCAGACTCAAGACATGAGGAGTATAGTAGAAAACTATGTGTTGAAAACCCGGACAAGGAAATTCAAAGAAACTTGAGGAATAGGGCACAGGAAGAAGAAGAACACCACAAAACGATCTAGGCTGTAATGCTGTAGTCGTGCCCTATACACTTTACACACACATAGACATAGTATTGCGTATTCTTGTATAGTAAAAAGACCGGATGCACATTCAGATCCAGAACGATTCCACTACGTGCACTTTGAAACACTCCACACTTCATGTGAATTCTGGATGTATGCTCCTACTTTTATGCATGTAAAAGACGGTAAAGTTAGGACGGAAACAAGAAGGGAAGAAGGGAAGAAAGAAAGAAGGCACAAATGACATGGATATAAAGGGGCAAATGACTGTGTTGTACTGTGCTGTATGTAGTAGACAGAAGTCTAGCGTGACGGAAAAGATGAATGGGATGCCTTGAGCTGTAAAGACGAGTAAAATTTATCAAAATTGGCGTTTGGCAGGCCTGGTTCTCCCTGTCAAAAAAATCCTTTGAATTTCCTCGATTGGTAGGTCCATACTGCATAAGAAACTAGAAAGTATCAAAGATGATTTCTTGGGTGGGAAATGAGCCGGAAAACTGGACGGAAATTTTCAATTAGCTCTCAACATCAGATCCGGTTCATGACACTTCAGTCCTGCGTTCAATTTCAAGTTTATTCAAACAAAAACTTTACACACATTTGTATAATTAGCTGTACCTGTTTTGTTCAAGCAATTACAAATAAGACAAGAACATCTTATGTATCCAATAAAATTTTAGTTAAAATCAGAAATGTGGCACATTTCTCTTATACTTATTGTGAAATAAGGTTTCTTTAAACTCATAGATTCAAAAATGGATAAAATAAAAGCAGAAAAAGTCGGCGCACTGCCGCTTTTTGTTTTCTGCCTCTTCATTTTAATTCCAAGGTTGTGCCCGTGTCAACAGTACAAATGAATCGTGGCATTATCTGTTCATGAAGTCCTCAAAATCGGTTTCTTCGTGACTCTGCATGCAAGTGGCAGATTAGGCTGTGTCAACTTTAACGTTATCTTCAGCTTTAGCTTTTAAATCTCCAACTGTTGGCTTAAGCATGTCAACAGTAAATCATACGAAGCACAAGGAAAATGACGGTTTAGAAAGTAACTATTTTTTTTAGGTACGATGTTTTCTTGGATTTTGACGATGAAGTCTTATTACAGCAAAAATTATTATTGTAGTCTTTGGAAAGATAACTTACTCTCTCACTTTCTCTCGCTATTTACAGTTTGCAAATTCTCCATTCAGAGTGTAGACTTACTTCAAAACTCTTTATCCATTTTAGACTATTTGTTTACGATATCATATCATTCAAATATTTTTAAGCCTGTCTGAGAACGAACTTAAACTTTGAGCTACCCAGTTGTGAAACCAAACAAAATCAGGACCACGGTACAGCAAAATAAAATTCAAATAATAAAGGCAAAATTGTGTTAATTATAGATATAGAAATAGACGGCATATTAAAGTATCAAAAGGGTCTGAAAGAAATCCTTTGGGTTGGTGACATTCCTCCAGACAACTGTTTCTTTGAAATCAGAAAGAGGTTTAATATAAAGCTAGTAAATAAAAAGTAGAACATGCACCGTACACATTACAGTATACAGAAATACAGTAACATAGTATACTTACACAATGCAGTAATATTTATTTACTAAAACAAAACATTTAGTATTTATTATTTAATTATGTCAACAGACAGACACACACACATTCAGGGGTTATGAACTTTACAAATAAACTATGGCACAGTGGCATAATTGGACTTGATGAACTATATTATTAATAATAATAATAATTCTTATACTATTGAACTACATTATTAATAATAATAATATTATTATTGTCTCAATTCTCTTGTACTTTGACGGTTTCATAATTCACAATATGCAAGTAGTAGATAGTAGAGAGTTGGGCAAATGTAGACAGTACATGAAATGCCAAATATTTCACGGTGAAATTGATACATGAACCCTTTTTTTTCTTGTGGTAAATGGATTTTCTCTAATACTCAAATTAACTACATATATACAAAGGTGCTCACTGCTAAATTCCAAGCTCCTCGAGTCAAACGTATAGAGAAGGACAGAAGCCCTTCCAGTTTGATTTGTGGACAACTTTCCAATAATTCCACCATCACAAAAAAAAACATGTACCAGTATACATTCAATTTAATCAATTGTACAAGTATACGTTAACACTTGAAATCTTGAAAGCTTTTTATTTACAAGAGGAAATTTATAATAATAATTAATTAAAAATTACAATGATCGGTACATCAAATACAACCGTTTTATAATAATTTATAATAATTTCAAGTATGAAATCTTTAAATTTAAATACAAAAAAAGAATAAACGTTGTATTTTCAAATTGAATATTGAGCACTCTTTTACGTTACGAATTTCTTTTTACTTATATAATACGCTGTGCACTGTGCACTGTGCATAAGAATGTACATTTCTATAAATACAAGAAGAGTGTTTGTGGTGAGACGCGTCTTTGAAAATAAGAGGAACAAAGTATTGATTTCACACAAATTGTGCCACTATCGACAAGAACTATCTATGGCTATGGTTTTGACTTTGGCTTTCCCTGCACAAGATCAGAGAAAGCCAGCAAAGTATAGACAAAATTCGTTGTCGCCGTCGTCAACTTGCTCGCTAAGAAATGGAGAGCAAAGTAGAAAACAGGGAGAAAATAAAAGGACAGAATGTATTTTCATGTGGGACACTGACTCAAAAGTCAGTCCATTGTCCCTGCATTAGAAAATAGAAAATAGTGAATGATAAACGAGGAATCTCTTTTCAACGCAACTCCATTCACCTTGAGTTTAGCAGAATTTTTTATCCAACTACATAAACGGAAAACAACTAGAGAACTGAGCACAAAATTTGTGCATGAATTTAATACAAGGAATAGGTACTGTGTATTTTGTAGATGTACCTGATCAAAATAAAGTTGGCTGTATGTCTGTACTTATGAGCACATGTATAAACTATAAACGTTTTTCAAAATCGAATCACCATACTTAAAAAATTCCTATTTGCAAAAAGTTCTCAATAACTATATTTATGTGATGCATATAGACCTCTGTTGTGTTTATCTCTGTTTTGGCTTAACTTGACTTGGTGTGGCTTGACTCGACCTTTAATAAGAATTTACGAGTTGGAGGAACATTTTATATCAAATTTTCTGACTTTTATGAATTGCGAGGCGTGAGCTTGTGAATTACTGTTCCTGCATGTCCCCTCTCTTCTATATCTTTATATCTATCTGTCCGTCTGTATTTTATTCCCTCCATTTCCATTTTCACTTCCATCACAGGCTAACCCAAATGTGATACAATAATATTAATAATAACAATAATAGTAATAGTAATAAAATAGGATGAGGTTTTGCAAATTTCATGTAAACATAATACAAATTATTAACAGTAAATAATACTTTTACGTAGTATTAGGGAAAATTTAGGGGAGTTCCAGGGAATTCTAGAAAGCATTTCAAGTTTTTCGTAGTACATATAGGTAAATATCTGTATCTGTATTTAAGGACGCGATAGGAGTATACTGTGTATATCAAAATATATTGATTAGCTTTTGGAGGGAGAAGCAAAAATATTTTTTACCTCTACCATAATACATAATAGATACATAATAACCACCAGACCGATGATAATGATGATGATTATTATTGTGTATTTGATGAAGTAGATAATTTTTCCCTTGTGAATTGTACACTGTACACTGTACACAGTAGCGGAGGGCAGAGGCAGAGGTGGCTTGTTTTTATCCTTCCTCGCTGACACAATCAATTTAGTCAATTAAAAATGGAGAAAAAGAGGGTGAAAGAGGGAGATAGTTGTTAAAAAGAGGAGCATTTAGTATTCAGGACAATATACATTGTATTTACACTGTACAGTAGTAGTATTTAATATTTACCTACATGTGCGAGACGACCAGTGACCAATGCTTCAATAGTTATTATATTTATATGACTATGGCCATCTAAATCAAGAAGCAGTAATGAGTCTTGAACTGACCAAAGAATTATTGTGAATTGTGAAAAGTGAAAGTACTACAAACTACAAAGTTTGCAAGTGAAACTTTCCAAAGCCTTGGTAAAGTACTTTCATGTGTTTTGGTTTCGTGCCTGTCGCCCACTTCTTGTGGCCAAGGTTACAACTAGGAACTCACATGTTTTTGAACTATAGAGGACATTTATTATTTATTCAGAATGTGAAATTTGCTACAGTTATGTCATGTTATGTTGGGTGTATTTTGTGTTGACATTATCCTTTGGCTTTGACGAATAATATCTGTAATAATAATATTCAAACAAATGACAAATACACATGGCTGGAAAAATGACCAATAAATTAGACTTGGAGTCGCAAGTCTCAAGTTTCGAGTTTCGAGTTTTGAATTCAGTCCAATTTTCCCATGCAACATGTCCATATTTGTCTCCACTGTTCACTGTCCACACATGAATGTACGGAGTAATAGCAACCACAGGCTATTTTTTAACGTGATTCTTTCCACAATTCTATTTCAAGTCAAACCGAGTAACTTGAGCTTAAAATATTTTAGAAGGTGGAGAAGATTGAACAAATGTGTATGCCAATGTTGTACATATAACATACATTGTATATTGTACATGTGTGCAGATACTTGTTTTGGAAAATCAATAATAAAAATGAACTGAATGAATAATGAGTTTATTGGCCTTTATTTTCTCGACATGACAACAGATAGAATAGAATATAATAGGAAAATGGGAATGAAAAGGAAAGGCAATTGAAGGTAAAACTGTCCAAAGTTGTGTATGTTTACGGTCTACGAGTCCGAGTACGAGTACAAGTGACGAGTGTAGTTACTCACTGACTCTTGCATTCACTCACTCACTTCATTCACTCTTAGTACGTACATAAAAGAACACACATCATACTCATATACATGTATGAATGTATACATGAATGTACGAATGTAGGTATGCCCTGACTCGACTCAACTCGGCTCCACTGTGGACTTAATGGAAAGTAGCATAATTAGATTGAAGGAACGTCATGAGTGAGTTTAATCTTGTCGATAGACTACATGCATGTAGAATATAGATTGTAGACACATGAGACAACATTAGACAAATAGACACACGGGCATTTCTTTTCCATCCTAACCGTAGAGTGAGTGTGGACTTGGTAATTTCCCTGCTCTCAGCAAGTAAACATACAAATACCAAATTATGATACCAATAATATTAATACTAATGATAATAGTAACAACAATAGAACAACTATGAACAAGTATTTACTGTCTTTTTTATGTACAGTGCTGTAGTTATAAGTTGAAATGGGATATTTGTTACCTTGTGGCAATGGCAATGACAGTGGCAAGCATATATCCGTTTTTCTCATGTACTATTTTTGTTTATATTCATATTCCTATTCATAGGGATCTACAATTTACAAGACATGTATAGGAGTTTTATTATCTCTTGGGGTTTTTGTTCCTCGTCATTACTACGACGAATATTTACTCGTGATGGTAGTTGTTCCAACTCCAACTCCGATTCCGTGTTTGTGGAATGGTGTCTATCTAGCCGTCCATCTATCTACAAAATGTATGTACAATGTACATTGTACATGTAGGAGAGGAAAATACTTGTGTGTAGTGTGTAGTCAAGTGTAGTGTATCTTTATGGATGCATACCATACCATACAACAAGGGACAACAGGGCATGTGTACGTGTTCTATCTATCTGTTCCATCAACCGATTGTACACAGTACTAAATACCAAATACCGAATACCGAAAACTTGTAATAGACTGACAATCGTGAGTGTCTGTTTAAGGATACGAGTGAGCAAGTAAACAAGTAGTGCATGCTATATTTTTTTGATACATTGCGTTGGAACTTGGAGGTTTGAATTATTCGGTCGATAGTCAATGTCGATGTTCATGTCGATGTTCATGTGGATGAGAAGGATACACGCGGTTGACGCTGATAAAATTCAAGAAGAAAAATAACCATAGATTTTCCAAACCAACACTTTTAGTCATATTCTTCCTCCTCATCTTTTTGTACAAAAGTGTACAATGTACAAGGACTTTTTCCTCTTTTATTCTTTTATACTTTCCTCTTGATGTGAGAATCAATCACTGGGTTCACTTTTGTTATTCACAGAATACAGGGAAAAAGGGAAAAAAACAATACAATTTGTAAAAAAAGAAACCAATACCCAAACGTACAGGTGTATAATGTATGCGTCCATGATAAGAGCAGCTACTCTTATCTCTCAGCTGGATGAGGGGATTCCTGTTTAGGAAGTCTCTGGCTGTATTCTATCGTACATTTTGAATAAGTGGCTTTTCTCCTATTCGTTGTAGGACAAAACAACTTTAAATGTAGTAAAACGGAGCTGCAAACTGGAAAGAGAAAGTTTGAGCCGGTTGATTTGGTATGGACCGCTCAGATCAGTAAGTCAAGCCATCTATCGCTTTGTTCCAAAGGGTGATTTACTTAAAGAAAGAATGAATGAAATATCTGCTAAGCGTAGCCAGAGAGATAATTAAAAAGTATACATTTTAGTTTGTAATCAGATAAATATTATGAACTAGCAGAATGAGTGTTTTATGAAGAAAGGCTGTCTAGGATTTCTACTGTAGTGGTCAGCATAATATGATGTATGATGTATGTCAGATGCAATATCACGTTTCTATGAAACATGGTCAGGCAATTACAATTTCAATTATTATGCTACAATTTGTGTCATACTAAATAATTATGCCAAAACTTATTGTATTAAAAACTAACTATAAAGCCTACTGTACTAATGAATTAAAATTTTGGTGAAAATGACCTATTCAGATTCACTTTTACCCTTATAAAGTTTATTACCAAGTAATTACTTGTAAGTGAAAAGAAAGCATATGCTCATTGAAAGACTGTTGAACGTTTTCATAATCATCATTTTATTTCACCCACATGTGGATCCAACACTAATTATTTGTGACGCGATATTTGATAATTGATAATAAAGAAATAAATCCAGCTGTGAAGAAAATACAAATAGTTTTTGAGTTGGATGACTAATGAAACAGGAAAATGTAAAACATGGCGTTCCTTTCAAGAAAAACTGGCTTGGAAAAAAGTGAAAAGTGAAATGCAAATGGAAGAAAAGAATGGGAAATGAAGAAATAAAACAACAAAAGCAAGAACAAGAACAGCACCGTGGACGAACTATGTGATGTAACCATGTCACACATTTATGAACAAACATTATCTTTCAACTCCAAAACTGTGTTTTCACCGATGGAACCGAAAGAGATTCGAAAAATTCAAATTAAATGGGTAATTTTTACAATTCATTCCATTCCAGTATTCCAATATCCTTACAAATAAAACACACAGTATATTTTTTAAGTCAGACTTTCTCCTTTTCTACCTTTGATTTTTCGTCTGTTTTGGCTTTTTCTCCATACCATGTATTTTATTCTAATCCCTATTATACTCCCTTTTATAGGAGTAATAAAAAGAAAAAAATACAGTTGTTAAAAGTTATAATTCATGTTTGACATTTCATTTTTTCTCCTTTTCCTATAAATCTGACATGCTGCACACTTTTCCCCTTTCCACGTGAATTGCTCTATCAAAATTCGATAAATAAACCCCATTGGTCTTTTATTCTTTCTCTCTTTCTCTTATATACTTTCTCTGTTCATTTTGATGACCATGGTGACTGGTGATTGCTTACACTCCCAACCTGACCATCAGAGTCAAGATTTACGGTCAAAGAAACCGATCAACAGCCCAAAATGAGATTCAATGAAAGTTCTCATTCGTCCATGTCCATAGTGTGTGTGTGGGTCAGATATCCGTATCCATGCACTCAGAGTCATAGTCTACTTCAAGTCATAGTCTACTGCCGTCATCCAACATCTCACTCTCAAGCCCCTGGAAATAAAAAGAAAAGTTGGAATGACAGCAAACCGGAATGCTCCAGATATTTTTATCTTGTATGGATAACAATAGTAATAATAATAATAATAGTAATAACCAAAAGAATAATAGGAAACATAACAAAGCTTTCTCTTCGTGTCCACTCATCTCACTTGTTCAAGTTTCAACAGCAACAGGATTTTCTCTCAGAAATTGATACTGACACACATGTCATCATATCAAACTCAAACTCGTACTCGTACTCTTACTCCTTCACAGACTTTTACTTTATGAACCGTCGACAACAACTCAATAGCAATAGACAGCATGAACGAGGTGATGATGGTGAAACACAAGAACAGAAAGAAAACGAGCGAAAAAGTTGTTCCCGTCAATCAAGAATCCAACTCTCACAGTTTCCCATTCTCGTGCTCTTCACCTTCATATTTGGATTAATGTGTCACAATCCTATTGATAAATACAGCAGCAGCAACAACAACAATAATAAGAATAATACTAAAAATAATAATAATAATACTAGTAAAAATAGTAATGTCCAAAACAAAGTAGGTGTTTTTTCAAATGTAACTTGTAGTTTCAGTGACTCCATCCAATCACAGACTCATTCGTCAATCTCTGTCTCTACGCTTCTTTTATGCATTCAACAACATCAGCTGTATTTTCCTTGTTCCCCGTGAGTAAATATTCTACAAAGATAATGAACGATAAACAATTTATATCAAGTATGAAAGTTCAGAACATGTATGACATTTTTGTGAAAATGAAACTTTCTAGAAAACATTCAAGTGTTTACGTGCATCTTCATAACTAGATACATAAATGTTCCTTCAAACTCCATCATGTTTTTTTACTTTAAAATAAATAACGCGAGATACTTCAATAATAATAACAATAATGATCATTATTATTATTAAATTGTTCCATATGATTCAACCTTAAAATTGATAATTGATTCAAACTTTGGTGCTGTCAAGTTATACGTGTATAAAAAATAACAATTAAAGTTCATCGACTGGACTTTTTTTCAAGTTTCCTCTTATTCCTGTGGAATAATAATAATCGCTTAGAGTGCGCGAAAATGAAATACATGGAGCTATTGGTTTAAATTTAAATTTAAATGAAAACACATATAATATATAGGAACCTTCGTGTGCTTAAAACGTCCATTTGAAACATAAGCTTAGCATTAACAAACTAATAATCATATTTGTTCTCATCACATGTGTATGAACATGTGTAATGTATAATGTATATCTGTTCATCATCTAGAGAAATTTGTAAAGCTTAGAACTGGTTAGAGAAAATAACTGATAAAAAGATAATAACAATTTAAACTCAAAGTTTGAGAGGGGCGATACAGTAAAAAAAAGGACTGCAAAATGCAGATGATTCTTGTTGCAGGCGGGTAAGTAACTAAAAACATTTCACACTATTTCTATAGTTATAATTTGCACAATGCAATGCCATGCAAAATACTGCCGCACTATCGCAACAAAATACATAATATGGGTAAGCTTAAATGTCATTCTTCATAGAAACAGAAAAAAAAACACAGACCTCGAATAAATACAAATACAAAAGGTATACAAAGGTAGATACAAAAGTAAGAGTGAAAGCTTCAATGACATGAATGACAAAAAAAACATTGTGAGAGTTGAAAATTGAGAGTGTCCGTAAGGAGGAAAGAGTAAACAGACCCTGCGCAACTCTGTCATTCAGTTTATTTGTATTTTGTGTGGTGTGATGGGCCTTTTCGTTTTTCGTTTTTCGTTTCGGTCTTTAGAAGTTCCTCTCTACTCACACCAGGTTTTTTAAACCGTCCGTCTTTTCTCCTCTTGTTAGTGTAGCATTTTGCGGATAGAGCTCGGTGGTATTCCCAACTTTTACAAATACCAACTGCAGCTGCCGGCTGTTTAATATATTGTACTGGCCCCTGCACACTGTACATTGTAATTATTATTATAGTTTATTATTGTAGTGCCAGATCCGCAATGCATACAAATTATGAGTATAATAATAATATTTCGTCCATTTTCATTACTAGTAATCAGTCATCTGGAAACTAAATCCAGTAGTCAGTACTCACTCATTTCTCATCATCAACATCACCATCATCGGATTCGGAATCGGAATCGGAATCAAAATCATAATTCTTTACAATATATAATAATTGTGATGATCAATCTCCTGAAACTTTGGAGTTGCAATTGGAATTGGAAATCAGTTTAGCCAGAATTCTGAACTATGATATTTAGTATAAGAGCTTTTGAGATTATATTTTAGCTTAATAACGGAAACTCGTAGACATATCTTGAGGCAACTCTCACGTATCTATTTATGTATCTGTGCACAAATGTGTATACAAGTCCAATCAACAGACCTCAAAATAAAGCAATCCATTAATTATCCAATCTTTCAACCTCCCACTCAGCCTATTGATTCCAGTGTTGAGTTAGGTTGAGAATCTCAAAGTCTAAATGATCCACAGACCTTAATGTCAAAATACTTGTGTTGTACTCAAGTAAACACTTATGCATAATACGATTCCGTCTAAAGCATCTGTCCTTTGTCTAGATATTGTCAAATTATGTCATGTGCATTAATGCATTGGAATTGCATGTTAATTCCTAACTTATAATTAGTTGTAACCTTGCATTGGAAGTATTCTAATGGATTTTGTCTCCCTACTAATTATAATTATAACTGTACAGTATAAAGTATAAAGAACTTTAATCTTGTCCTTTAGCTTTGACTGATCTATAATCTATCATCTATTTTCAGCTAGACCTTTTCAGAAAAAACAGGGCTAGAGGAGAAAAAACACATTTGATTGTTGACTTGAAAAGTAGGGGACAGAATGCAATGTAATGTCCATAGTCCATAGGTCAAAGTTACTCTATTTCTACTGTACATTAAATGTGATATTCTATGAATTTAACACTGTGGAAAACACGGGTTGGGAAATAAAATAAAATGAGAAAATGGTAAAGGTAAACCTTTGTGAGTTTGAAGTTTTGAGTTTTGACTATGTTTATGTAGTAGTGGGAAAAGCATAAATGTGTAGTACGTGAGAGGTGAAATGTTGTTACGTCAGTTAAAGTTCAATTTTGGTCAACTTTCTCCTCCTCATACTTTCTCCACCAAAAGTTTAATTGTAATAGCATCAAGTCAAAAAGCCGAGAAGTCAAGAAGTCACGAATGATGACCACACACAAACATAGTCACAGACTATAAAAGGAAAGTATATCAAAAAGAGGGAAAATAGAGTGACATCAGACGTACTTAAATTTGTACACAACTAAGTTTCCCTTTGTAATTTTAGTTTCTGGGCTTTACTGTGGTTTTGGTTGGTGTTTGTGATTGCGATTGCGATTGTCATTGACATTGACATAGTCATAGCCGTAGTCGTAGTTACATAATGGAGATGAAGTGCCGTCATATTAAGAGTTTAATATCGTGGCATTCCACGAGTTTTCTAGATAGTGGATAGTTGAGTTGAGCATTGAGCACTGAGCATTGAGAGGAAAAGTTGAAATTCGATTACACTTGTTAAAGTCTAAACTCTGGAATGATATGACGCGGAATCGTCTATTTGACACAGATGCTCAATAATTTGCACGGGAGCAAAATGAACTTACTTCCTTTCACGTTCTACAGTTATCTCCATCTTTCTCTCTCTCTCTCGCGTTCTCTCACACTTTAATTCCATGACTGTTAGTTAGTTTTGTGGGTCATGTTGATGGGTTAGTTTGTTGGTTGTTGATACTGGTTCTAGTGCTAGTGCTAGTGATGGTACTGGTACAGGCATTGGTGTGGGATACAAAATGCGGCGACTAGTAAATTCTAGTAAAAAACTTTCTCTCGGTTAAAATACATGTATACATTTGAGTTTGCTTACCCATTTTCTCATTCTATAACTAGTTGTAGTTGGAGCTCTAGAAAGCTGAACATTCCTACGTAGTTTCTTTCTTTTTTATTCTTCCTCCCATTCCATTTCCTCAGACCTGGAACACTTTTCTCCTCATTTTTATTCCTTCAATTTCTATATATATTTATGTGCATGTAGAATGTAGAATGTAGAATGTAGATGGTAGATATATCTGTATTTCCCTTCCTTGCCCTTGTCGTCATCCTCTTCTTCTTCTTCGTCTTGGTCTTGTGCTTATGCTTTTTCCTTTAGTTTTACGTTTACTACTTTATGAACTTGTGCCGCTGTAGTTGTAGTTGTAGTTTTATCGTCTTTCGGAAATATAGAACTGGGGAACTGGGGAATGAAACAAATTGGGTGTATCTATGTACAATGTACACTGTAGACTGTAGGCTGTACATTATAAAAGGAATTGAATAGGAGGACAAACCCAAGCCTAACCTGAGTAGACCCGACTCTTTTAACATTTAACATCCTTTGCCACTATGAAATTCTCATGAGGTCTTCAAACTGGACTCTTCCCTTTTTCCTTTTTAGGTAGGTACACAGTACACAGATGAATAGAACTGGAGTCTATTCTACTATTCAACTGTCTTAGGACAATATTAGTTTCCTCTTTTTTATTTTATGTACAGTGTACAGAGAAGAAAACGGCATGTGTATAATATATAATGCATAAACAGAGTGCGTAGACAATACACAATGTACATAATATGAATTGAATAAATGTTTCAATACTTTCAAATGTGCCAAGTACAATCTACAGTATACAGTCTACAACATACAACATACAGTACACAGTATGCAAACAAAAAAGTATGGTTATTTTTCTCTCACTACTACAAAGTTTTCTTATACTTGCTACTTGATTCACATGTGTTTTGTATTAGGTGAAACAATTAGGCAAACGTTAGAGAATGTAAAATGAAGGGGAAAATTACTTGGGAAAAAGAACAACTTTGAATATCTACAATCTTCATCCATCCATCCATCTATTCATCCGTCTATTCCTAGCACAAATTACCAGTAACCAGTAACCAGTAGTCAGTAAAACCAGTGGTATATCGTGTACAAAGGAGTACATAATAAAAATAGTGAGGTGAAAATACACGCCCTACTTTCACACAAACAAACACGTCACACATCAATGTACATGCATAAAAATGTATTTGTGTGATGTTGAATGTTGGATAAGTAAAAAACCTTACTTTACTTTTTTTTCAATGTTTTTCACACCATGATAATATGCGCCTTTTTACGTTTCTTCAAAACTCAAAAGGACTTTTGCTCTATAATACCAATATCAATATCAATCACTAATAAAAATACCAATTGATAACAGTTAAATAATTGTGGAATATCATGTACCATAAAAACATTGCGTCAAGGAAGCCGTTTAAATGCCTATAAGAATTTTCTACACAAAAATACAGAGTAAAACACCAGAGCATGTATGTATGACACACATGAGTACATGTAAATATAGCCAGGATACAAATGGCACGGATCATCATATACAATTAGCACTGTTTGTTTTATGTCTATCTCAAGGCCGTCCTTGCTGCTACTCGCCTTAGAAAAATTTGGGATGAACGTGAACGTAAACGGAAAACGTAAAGGAAACTGAAAGAGAGAATGCAGGGAAATATCTGCATTCTGTATCTTCACATATGCTAAAAAGGCTGCTAGTGCTGCTACTGCTGTTACTCTATGTGCTATGTATGTATGTCTGTCTGCCTGTCTATCCGTCTGTATCATATTCAATGTTCAGCAGATTTGAAACTACTCATTTTTTTCTGTATATCTACACATATTTATAAACAATGGTACATGTAGGTTGTATTGTACTACATATTTACTACTTAGACTGTTTAATGTGTGGGTCTGATGTCTCATACGCCATGTTCAATGTACATTGTACAATGTACACCATGTTAGTTAAACAAGTAGAGTTTCTTATTTGTTGGCAGGCTGACTCTCTGGTTCGTTGTCGTCGTGTTGTGTGTATTCTTTCGTTTTATTTATGGGTTTTTCTCTCTCACTTGTTCTTCTTCTTTCTTTATTTCTCCTATTCTTTGTCACACTAATGTTCTCACATGTACAATGTACAGTGTACAATGTACGTGTAATGTGTAATGCGGGTAATAGTAAAATTGCACATACTCACACATGTAATATGTACAATGTACATTGTACAAGCTGTATGTATGTATGTATGTATTTATGTATGATAAGACCCGCTGTGCTCAGTATTCAGTTCGCACTTGGACACGAAAGTTGGGCAACTTGTCTATAAAGATAAAGAGGAAAAAAATACAAGAAAGAAAAGGAAGATTGTGGAAACAACTGCTAATAATTTGACACTGTCTTCAAGAAAATAAACTTGGAACCGCTCTTATCTTCTTTAGAGCATCAAGAAATGGTGCAACACCATCCCATTCCCACTCTCATTCTCATTTCATCCCATCCTCCATCATACGTATCTATGTACATTTTGTGTGTGTGCTTGTGTATGTCTTCACTCATTTGTACTTTTTTTTGCAAATAAGTTTTATGTGCAAAAATTTCTGCGGGATGTCATGACACAGCATGTCATATCGTATCATATCTTATCATGTACAATGTACAAGTACACGAGAGGCAAAAATATAGAAAAAGACACTAGTTTTTTTTTTTAATTCTTATGTACAAGTTTCGGTTCTCGTTTCTCATGTCTTGATCTTTACATAGTAAAAGAATGCTACAAAAATAGGAAACATTAACAAAAGCAGTTACAAGTTGTTGTAAATACACGTAAAATTCCGGATACTTGTAATTTGTAATACTTGTATTTGTACAAATGAAGAGAAAAAGAGAGGAAAAAGCTGGATGTACAACATTATTCATAAATCAATGTTCTGTAAAACTACAGATACAGTAAATGTACAATGTAAAAAGAAAGAAAAAACATCCAAGAGCTAAGACCACTTTTATTAAAGCTGAAACATGTATAAAAGTATCATGTACCACGTACCATGTTCAAAAGAAAGGAATTTCCCCTCTATATTTTTAACAACACAATAACATTGTGTTGTCCGAGTTTAGGGGCCGTTTGTGTTTGATCTTTAAATTTGTATTGTGTGAAAAAAAAATCAATCAGTTGGATTGGATGGGAGGTGGAAGGGCTTTTGGTATTTGGTATTTGGTATGGTATTTTAATAAATGGGCCGCGTAACCAGAATGGACAAGTGAATTTTCCTTTTCCACGTTTTCTTTCGAGTTGGAATCTCTTACTTTTTGTTCCAGTTCCAGTTTCAGTCCCAATCCAAGTTCCAACCCACCTCCAGGTGGGCATGAATAAAGAAGTGAATGAAAGTAAATAGATGAGTAAATAAATAAAGAATTTTGAACGTGCCACCCGGAATATAAAATGAAAGGAAAAATGGCGAAAAGGCGAAAAGCAAAAAAAGTTTGTAGGTACTAGACATACGTAAGATACATACGCCGTTGAACAAAATACTCCTGTACTTTGCCTGTGTACTTATTTCTATCTGTATTCTAGGGTTTTGTTTGGTTTGGTTTGGTTTGGTTGGATTTGACTTAGTTTAGTATTTTGTTTCAGCCTGTGGTTGTAACTGTAGACGGTAGACTTTATAACATGTGCTCCACAGTCCAAAATATACAGTATAAAGTATACAGCTAACCCACTAAAAAGTGAATGAGAGGAAGAAAAATATCTTAGCTTCACAAGGACTTTAGAGCCAACTGCATACATATAAAAGGTAAAAGGTATAAGGTATAAGGTAAATGAGGATTTCCCATAGACTTTCCAGACTTTCCTCTCGTGTCTAAAGTCTAGTATTCTAGCTTTCTAGCTTTATCATCGTCATTCGTCTTCTCTCTTTCTCCTCTTTTTCTTCGTCTTCTTTAAGAGAATGCTCCTCTATTGTTCATTTCTTTATAGGGACTCTGGAATTTCTACCTCTGTTCTCTTTATTTCTTCATTGAGTTTGAGTTAGAGTTTTGAGACTGCACTTGTTCACTTGCGCATTATTACATTATTAGACAAGAAAATGTAATCTCTCCATTTGTACATTGTAGACTGTAGATACTTTACCTATCCACCTTCTTTTACATATTTCTCTGGTACTACACAACCAACTCTCTGGCTGAATGTCTGGAAATTTAAGTCAATTACTGAGTCCTTGAGCTTTAGCTTGAGTATTGAGCAGACTGTACACTGTACAATGTAAGATGTTCATTGTACAAATATTTTCAAGCCTAGCGATATCAATACTTATGTATCCTTGTACAAATTGATTGTACATTGTACATACCAATGTACTATTTTCAAAGTCCACTCATTAGCACAAAATACCCCTTAAATATTGATTCTCAATATTGAACCTGCTTTTGATTTGACAGGGGTGATGATGATCCGGTTCAATATCAATAAAAATATCAATAACAATATCAAAATAAAGCTATAAAAATCTACAAATTTGGTACTCTACAATAAAAGGGATCAGGAATAAACTTCAACTTTTCATAAATATTTTTCAAATTCATGTTGAGGGTCAAGATAAAGAAGGATCCAAAATTTACAGTTTCCACTTTCCATTAGAAATGCAATGGTTTGGAAATTTGAAAATTTGGACAATGTAATGGGTTCAATTTGGATTCTAGTTTGAATTTCCGGTGCAGCCCAACCCGATTCCTAACGTGTAGTGTGTAATGTGCATATGACCTAGAATTTTTATAGTTATGTTCCCAGGAAAATGAGAAAGAAATAAAGTTTTTGGATTTGAATTTGAATGGGAACACTGAACGTGAATGTGAATATGAATGGGAATGGGAATGGGAATACCTATAAATTTAAATTTTGGTCTATATAATGGATATGGCAACAACATGCACTAAATTTGTGTACTCTTGTACAAATGAGGATTTTGTGGAAATATTAATGGTCTATAAACACATTCATTCCAGTCATCGGGACAATAAAACATGTACAAACAAAGTCAAATTGGTAGAGAGAATTTGAAGAAGAAAACAAAACAGAAAAAAATGAACTAGGAATACATAACACCAGCAGCAAAAGAAGAAGAAGAAAGCATCTATTATCTTGTGTGTACACTGTACATTCAGGCTCATATTATTTACTACGACGTTGAAGACATACATATGGAACTTGATTCCTGAATAATGTAAAGCATGTCTCTTAGAACGTAATAAGGTAAGGGTGTGCAAAAAAACACCCATACCCAAACCCAAAACCAAAGGCAGTAGAATGGAACTGTCTACATATTGATTGTACACGATGGGAAACAAAAACAAAGATGAGAGAGAGATGAGAGACTAAGAATAGGAAAAGGAAAACGTATTGGAATATGAAGGAAAAGGTTGAAGGTGAAAAAACTGAGAAGGAGAATAGTCTAATAGCTCGTCTCTTCTTCTCACTTATATTTGTGTACAATTTACACACAGGATGGTTTTACTAAACCTTTTATCTCTTGTGTCTTCTTTTTATGGGGAGTGAAAAGGAGAAGAGACTAGATTCTACAGATTCTTTTTTGTCATAGAGGTAAAAATTTTATGCACCAAAAACCACACCGGAAGAAAAAAAAATAACTCGTTTATAGATGCAATGTCTAACTAAAGATGTTTTTCAGTTTTCCAGTTTTCCAGAGGACTCTCACTGCACTCTCCCTCTTCTCACAGAGTAGTAGTAATAGTGGTAGGAGTAGTAGAAGTTCCACAACAGAAAGTAGAAAAGTAAAGTAGTAGAATTGGCCGAGAGAGCGCTTGCCAAAAATCAAAGGTTTCCATTCCAAGTTTCCGATCCATGGAGGTAAAGGCAATGAACTTGTTTCTGTTTTACTTGATAACTTCAAATATATAACTGTCCAATGTCCAGACTACACCGTCTAGACTTATACCAAGTTATTACTACTATTATTATTATACCACATGAACTACTATTTCATCAGTTCTATTGCTCGTGCAAATAGTATTAAAATCCTACCTTACTCTGATTTGTACATGTATTAATGAGGCAGCTCTAACAACTAACAACTAAAAACAACCAACACAACATGTTTGATGATAAAAGAAGCCATAATATGATAGATAGCATAGACATGGTCAATGGTCAACAGTAGTCATAATATAGGTAATAGATAAATATGATGTACCATTCCAACACTCCCATGGCTCATAGTTCAAGTTTAGTTTTCATTGTACTTCCGTCACCTCCTTGTTTTTTAACATTATTTATATTTACCTAT
Source organism: Sminthurinus signatus (assembly GCA_019776565.1). Lineage (NCBI taxonomy): Eukaryota > Metazoa > Arthropoda > Collembola > Symphypleona > Katiannidae > Sminthurinus > Sminthurinus signatus. The sequence continues at coordinate 16,321 of JABASP010000931.1, read as the reverse complement.
AATATGAGCTCAAAATAAAGTAAGGCTCATACATAATAAAATAAAGAAAGAAAGGAACAAACATAAAACGTACACCGTTGTAAAATATCTACAATAGCTATAAAGAAAGTACATTAAGATCAGGAAAAAACATTCATTTACAGATACATGCCATTTTAAAAGGTGAAGGCAGGTGGTGGTGGTGGTGGAGAAAGATGGGGGAAAGAACATCTTTATTTTTTTCCGTCTTCATCTTGACCGCTCACGCTCACAGCCAAAAGCTCACAGATGCACCACTCCAAAAATTGAGGTACAACTACACAGTACTGTAGGTTGTAGGTAGACCATGAAAGTCTAATAAACTTGAGGTGGTATGTAGAATGAAGAAAGTAGGACCGAGGAAGGATGAGGAAAGAGGAATGGAGTCGGAGTCGGACACGGTTGATTGTCGAAAAGAATTGCCAACGTGCTGTTAGCTGTGGTTATGTACTGTATGGTACAGTATATACTGTTATTATATTATAGTAAAGTTAACCTATAGTTTGCGTGGCCTCGCTTCCTGCGTGTCTTCAGTACCCAATATAATGAACATTGCACTCTATACTGATACTGAATACGGATACTGACAAGTGAAAAGGTACATTTGTACATAGTGCATAGTACATAGGTATAACAGACTAAAAGTACAGGATTTCTGCTGACGTTTCCAAGTTCCCAGCTGGATCTGAATTGTGAATCACAAGCTACTGTCTGAGTCCAAAAATTCCATGAGTCAGATCAGGGAAACCTTTCTCGCCTTTTATATTTACTTCTCCCAAAATTCCATTTCCATCAACAAGAAGGTAGTCGTCTCCACTTGGACAACTAGAACTAAGAAAGGAGAATGGAGAATAGAGGTGGAATTTACTTTGAAAATGGAATTGTAGATTGAAGATTGTACAATGTACATGCACATATCGTGAAGATGCAACTCTCTTTGGTGAACTGGGAAAAGTTTTTGGGAAAAGTGGACACAAAAATAGAAAATAGAACTACAAAGAACTACAAAAAATATAAAATTCTCTTACTTTTTTGTATTGTATGATTTTTGGTCTGTTGAGACCAAAACTAGTGTGGTCAATGTTGAATTTGAAAGGGAAACAGAAAAAAGTATTTTTTTAAAAAAAAAAGGAACCAAATTCTAAAGGCACAGCCAGCCAAAACAAGTAGAATGTACATTGTACAATGTGAAATCCCTTGAGAAGAGATTATTTACATGTAGAGAAAGCCATATATTTTTAGATTCTACTTGGACAAATAACTTTGTCCAGAAAACAGGAAAGGGAAAATAAGGTAAAAATTATGTGTGGAAGAAAAAGGTTAAAAAGGGAGGGAAAAAAATAAAGAAAAGGAGAGAAAAATTCCAGCTCCAGCTCCAGTAAAGTCAAATGTTAAAAGTCAACCACTGAAGAAAAACCATTCAACCCCTACACAAACAGAGCAGAACAGACCAGAGGAAAGAAGTGAAATACTGAACTTTTTCATGTTCCAGGCTCCATGTGCTACACTGTGTACTGTGTACTGTACACGACAAAGGTTGCAATAGAGAAAGAGGAGGAAAGGAAATAAAATTGTTCAGATTGTCCGTTGAAAGCTTTTAAGGTTCCATCCTTTCAAAGTTACCCATTTTCCGCTGTCTTTGTCTCTCTCTGTTTTCTCTTCCACTTCGCATTCTTTTCCCTCCGCCTTCTTCCTCTTCCTTTCCTTATTTTTTTCTACTAATTCTTAAAACTCGAGCCTGCTCAATTAGAATGAATGAGCATGAGACAAACGTAAAACAGTAAATTTTTTTGGCTACTTCCCCTCCTTTTTTCTCGGTTTGTGGAACTATCACCCTACTGCTGCTGTTGTTGTTGTTTTTACTGTATAACAAATTCAAATCCATACTTGAATTCAACTTTCTCTGTTTCTCTCTTTTGTTGCTATACTTGAGAAATTTTGGAATCTTCCTGAGATCTTTCTCTATCTATTTAAATACTGATATCTCCAGCTCTTTTTCTCAAGTCCTCTTGGACAAAGTTCTTGACTCGCGACTTGGAGCTCACAACTTTGTTGTTTCAATCTAAAATGTATCTACAACTTCCAATGTACAAGTTGCAATATACAGTGTCCTCAATATATCTGTATACAATATACAACGTCCTCAAAACTCTCCAATTTCAATCTCAAATCTCAAGATGTTTTACCCAAATTTCAGTGTTTGGGGTTTCGCTGGATGTGGATGTGAATATGCTTGCGGAGTTGGAACTGAAACTGAAACTGGAACTGGGACGGTGGAAAGTGTGTGCGTGTAACGGAGTTTGTGTATGCATGTGCAAAGGACATAAAAAACTGGAAACTCAACGACGGCGAATCAACAACCTTCTCTTCATCTCGGTCTGCCAGCACAGCGAACAGCGAACAGCAAAGAGCTAAAACCTACAACTACCACTGCTACCGCTACCGCTGTACTGCTACTTTCTTTTCCCCTGAACATGGTACACCCTACAACCTACAACACTCCTCATTCTCTCTCTTTCTATCTATTTATCTATCTGTGAACGTCTCTGTTGCTCTTGCTCCTGTTCTTGTTCTTGTTCTTGCTCTCACTGACGCTCAAGCCAAACTTCCCGAAACCGAACCAAACGAAGCAAACCAAAGCAGAGCAGAGCATAGCAGAGGAGAGCAGAGCAGACAAACCATTCCGCATTCCTGCGTATCTCACCAACAAGCTCACCATTCACTATTCACTATTCACTACTCACTGCTCCATCCTCTCAATCCTGTTCTTTTTCCTCTCTTCTTCCTGTTCGCTCTTTTCTTGTGTTTCCACTTCACCCGTCTGTCAGGCTGTTATTTTTTCCCTCTCACATTTTTCCTTGTTCCCCGGCAAGTTCAAGTCCCGTCATTCCTCGTCGCAGTCAAGTCAAGTCAAGTCATCACTGGCATTCGATTGTCATTGGGATTGTAAACAAACTTGTACAACAAGTAGTTTTTTCCCCTCCACCTTTCAGTTGACACACAGTATATAAAAGTATATAGTATCCATCTATCTGTCTACTTGTTATTTTTCCAAAATTGTACCTGGCGGAATTTTTGTGGTTTTACATTTCGTTTTTCAACTAATCGTCGTTGAAGATTGATTCAAGGATTCAAAAATTGGTGGTTGGTGATTGGTGATTAGTATATGTACAATGTAGATTGTACATACATACATAAAGATCATTATAATGACTTCAAGTTTAGTGAACTGAAATTTTAATGGATACATCAGTGAGTTTGGGGGACCCGTCGTTCAACTACCATGTTACACAAATGTGTACAGCAATCATGTGTGAGTGTGACAAGATAAAGGATAAAGGTTAAAGTTGAATTTGAATTTGGAATTCACTTGGTGGGTTCCAGGATTCCCCATTCGTCATGTACATAAGAATTTTGCCAGTTATACATTAACGGTTGATCTTGAGTGCTGGATCTTGTATGCTGGAGTGTACATTGGAGTTTTTATTCTACATTCTACTGCACTATATACCTACATGTATAGGGATTTCCTGTATTGTGCCATCACTTTACAGTGACAGTGTACGTCCTTTGGAACCGATTCAAAGTTGGATCTTAAATGGACTTGCCTAATAAACTTGTTTGCTCTTTTTCTCTTCGTCGTCGTCGTCGTCGTGTTGGTCATGGTGGTTTTTCAGTGTCTCTGGACATTTCTCTTCATTTCTTTCCCCATGTTCATCGTCTGTGAGATAGTGAAATAATATTCAAAGTCGAATTCGGCTTTGGCGTCATATTCGTACTCAGTGGTTGGAATATGTACCCATTATAAATTGTGTGATTATATTCCCATTATCATACATAATTTCGAAGGATTTATGCACACCAAAAAAAATAAACTAAAAACTAAAACCGCCAAACTCAAGTCTGCAGTCTACAAGATATGCAATATAAAATATAATCTCGACCTTTTTTGTGCACACATTTGAACAAATGTACACTGTAGATCAAGATAAAATATACTTACATGCAAAAAAATAGTGTACTTTACAATTTCTTCTCTTTGGAATCTCAAGTTGAAATCAGCGGGAAAACCAAGCCAAACCTCACCAATATAGATATAGAAATTCAAATTCAAAGTTGGCTTTCCTCTGAGTAGTGATTTATTACGATGATTATCACACAATCATAAATAATTTCTTCCGCTTTTTCCGGTGCGCTCTGCTCTGCTACAGCAACGCCCATGATATCTAGGATATCTAGTGATTTGGAAAAGTTACTCCCTATTCACAGTTCACGCATATAGATGTACATAAATATATATACTTATCGCATTGTAGTGTATTGTGTTGGTGTAGACGGATAGAGGAAAACCTCACATTTGTGTACAATGTACAGAAATAGGAACATGTGACAAAGATTGGTTCTTTTGACACAGTATGAACAATTTATAATTATCTTCCGTGTAAACTTGAAGGATAAAGACAACGCCAAACGCCAACTTGCTGTTGTTGTTACTATGCTTTCACTTTCACTGCCATTACTATTTGAGTGTGTGTATTAATAAATATAAATATAAAACCTAAATCCTCATGCGTTTATAGTGTCATACTAAAAGTGATACTAAATGTACGATTCAAAAATATACACATTCCAATCTTTTTTTAATAATATTTAATAAAGAAAAAGATGTAGATTTAAAATAAAGCCACAACAATAAAGTTCCTTTTTATTACTTGAAATTAAAAATTGAAAAGTGGTTTAAAATGGAGTCAAATTGAGTGTGTGAAATGAAATGAAACAAGTTTCTTGGTGTACAAAAATTGAGGTTGAAGGTGGAAACTTGATCAGTTTTCAGTTTGTGAATAATGTCTCATGTTCCATGCTTTTTTTGTGATGACCGTTCAACAAGTATTTGAAAATCCAATATAATCCAATCCAGTTTAGTTCAATGTATAATGTACATATAAAGTTTAAGCCAGAGTCAATAAATTTAGTCAGTATGACAAGAAACAGTTAATAGTTAAAATTATTAAGTTTCAACCTCTCCATCCTCCGTGTTTTTATCATCATGGGAGCATTGTCAAGAAGCAGAATGAGGACAACAGACACAAAAACAACGGCAATCAGACTCAGCTCAATAAGATTCAACAAAGTTGTGAGAGAGTGGCTCAAGGATAGAATAACAATATCTGTATCCCAGTTCCAGTTCCAGTCCTCCAGTAGCTATTGAACTGCAACTCTGAGCAAAGTGTATTTATGTACATATAATAAATTAAATGGCAGTTTCCCCATGTGTGAATTGTTTTTCTTGTTGTAAAGCTCAACTTTAACTGATTGTTAATGCGCGAAATACCGGAACTATTCAAGGATAAAGTATACAAAATACACATATGTAGTTAGCAGCAGTCATCGGCACTGTCATTTATATAATAATTGTTGTTGTTGAGGATAATTATTCTTTATGTTGTTAAAATCTGCTAACTCAATTCCTTCCTTCTCAACGTACTCTGAATCTTCAACCGCCTTTAGAAACTTGAGCGTAATATAATAAGCAGTAGTGAGAAATATATATACAATATATAGACGTATGTATATTATATATTAGTGTAACTAACAGAGACAAAGACAGCGACTTTACAAATTTTAATGGTTTAAATGAGTATGGCGGCAGTTGCAGGGATTTATGGATTAGGAGAAGACCCTTTTGGACTTTGTAGGAATCCAAAAATCTACGGGGAACGGTTCATGCATTCGATGCAACATGAAAAATTTGAAAAACATGAGAAACATGAAAAGTATGAAAAAGCCTTGGAAACCTTGTGAGTAACAAATGTAGTCATTTAATTAACATTTGTAGTCTATCTATATATTTTGCTTTTTGAATAATTTTGTCATTTTAAAGTTACATAATATATAATACAATATAAGATATTATGCATATCTTCAAATATTTATAACAATTACATATTCATATTCATTTTCGTATTACGATTACGATTGTTCTCATATTTATCGAGTGTAAAGCTGTCCACGACCAAGAAATTAACTGCTAATGACATGGCATGAATAATTTTTATGCAAACATATGCAAATTTTAACATTTACAGTTTTTGTACTTATTTCCATGTCGCTGTCGACGTTGTAGAAGAAGATCTCGGCGTTGTTGGTAATGTTTTTGTTGTCAACATGAGCATGAACACGAACATTGACATCGACATCATTTTCTTCATCGTCCTCGTCATCGGGAGTAAGTGGAGTAGGAGTGTGTAAAATCATAAAGGGGAAGATGATGCGAGATGAAGCTTGTTGCTTCTTTCTTTCTTTCTTGGTTCTTTTCTAGTTTTTGCTTACACATTGAGAACACTCGGAATTGTTTTTGTCTATAATTTGCATTCTATTTTCCATGCAATTATCGACTATGTATACTTGTGTGAATTCTATAAATACATTTGATGCCAACTGTAAACTGACAATACAATGTTCATTGTACATTGTACAGTGTAGTGTGTAGTGTACAATGTGCAAAATATAGAAATAATGAAATACCTCAAAAAAATTCTTGGCTAACATCTTTAAAGTCAAGGGACTGTAGAAATATCCGGCTGTTCTTTTCTGTATTCCAAATACTTTTTTTATACTCTTTTGTTTTAGCTTTTAGATTTTAGATATTCTAAATCTCCTAACGATTTCACATCTGTCATCTCACTTTTAATGAAAGAAATTGTCATTCTTTCCTTTTTCTATGTGCTGTACATTGTAAATTTTATATTGTACATTGTACATTGTACACACAAGTACATCCATATTCTAAACTTAACTTAATAGGTAAATGAAAACGAGTTGTTTGTTTCTTTGTATGTTGTTTGGTGGACAGAATTAGATTGCGTAAGAAAGGGAATGATGGAAAGTTGGAAACAGTTGAAAATTATTACTATTATTCTTAATATTATTATTATTATGCTCCACCTCCTTTTTCTTATGGTTATGACTTTTGCTCCACATGCATTATAAATAATACACTTGTTCAATTTAACGAATATTTAACGAACAGCCCAATAGGTCTGTGACTACAAGTTCCGGTTTTGGCCTACTTTCCATTTGTAATTTGTAATTATTTTATTGAAAAAGGCGAGAAAGATATTGAAGAAAAGAAGAAAATACAGAACAGTTTAAAATTATTTAAATTAAAAAAAACAACATTGATTACATTTAATACGCTCAAAATCAGATGAAACTAGAAATTTATAAACCAAAAGAAAGATCATTTTATCATTTTTTTCCTTCCAAATACTTTCGTTCTTTCTACTGTGCTATCTATAGTCAAAGATTTCATGAGTCTCGAGTCAGAGTGAGTAAAATCGAGATGGGAAAAGTTGAAGAGCAATATGTGTAAATATTGAATGGTTATGAAGGGCACGTGATATGAAAGCACCGGGTGTAGATTAGATTGTAGACTACGGAAGACTACGGAAGTTGGAAAAAGATAGAAGGAATGTGACCGTCCATCCATCCATCCATGCCATGAATACAAATAATAGAAGAATTGCTCATAGATGTACAACATACAGCATTATACACGATCAATGTTCAATGTTCATGTTCCAAAAAAACTGTACTCAATACTCAATACTCACTACTCACTGTTCTGTCTTCAAAATACATTTGATTGTATTATATTATATATATTATGTCCTCTATTATATTATTATACATCTCTCCATCTTTCTCCAGTCTCCGTTTCTCTACTCTATCCTCAATTCACATGTGTCCAAAATTCACATTCAGCTGTTCAGAACACATCTCGGAATTTTTCCATTTATTGTACGATGTACGAAGACTCTGCGGGCTTTTATGGAGCATGAGCGGTGTAAAACATTTCTTTTTCTCTCTTAAACGTTCGACCAAAGAAAAACATACCGCATCAGATATATAGATTTGACATAATTTTTGAAATAAAAGGTATTTGTTTTCGGATTCGGAAAAATCAAGTTTGTGGAACCATAACAAGGCTAGATTTTTTCTGTTTCTTATTTAGTAGTAGAATAGATCGTAGATTGAATATGCTCCTCACTTTCTACTTTCAAGTGTAAATTGTAAATTCTCATATTTTGAATCTCCTGTACCCAATTAGGAGAACAATAGAAACAATCAAAAGTGATTAAAATTATTGACAAATCGCAAGGATGCAATTAAATTAAATTACATTTGAATTTGAATTTGTGAAAATCCTTCTTTGGTTTCTTAAGAAATACTTAACAAACAAGGGAGCTCTGTTGGAACTTGGACTTACAAACATGTGTACGTATAGACGGAACAAAATGTTTGGAATGTGCATGAACTTTGACATTTGTTCCAGCTCATTACTCTTTCCTCATTTATCAAGCCGCCCAACTTTTCCCTGTGCATACTTTGGAAAATCTGAGAAAGTTGCTCCGTTACATGACGAATATGACACCAACTTTGACAACTTTTGGAACTTTTGAAACTTTCTTGTCCTTATTAATTTTGGTTTTTTTTCTTGAAACCCCCGTTTCAAGTAACCGTTTCCTTCTACTACTAAAATAAAATTTGTTATTACAATCAAAATCTTAATTTTCCAACTAAAAGCACTAAAGACAGCAGGGAAAACAAAAACAAAATAATATGATGTATAATATGTAATGTGGATGTACTTATTCAGTTGGACGGTTTTATTCAGATAAAAAATACTGTATAAAGAAACTTTTTTGGTTTGAAATTGTACGGGTGGGTTTTGTTCTTCATGTACATAATACGATAACTTGTACGTCGTACATTGTAGAATACACATTTGTACATGGAGACAATCATATTGTATGTAAAAGCAGTTGGGAAAAGTTTTCTCCATAATAACTTGTTCCTGGTTCTACTTTCCCATACTATATGAAGCTTTTTTTCTACATTTACATAAATTTCGACCTTCCCCTTTTTCCTAGGGTTTACAATCATTTTGTGGATTGTTCATGTTGCTAAAAAAGTTTCTTGTTGGTTGTTGGTGAATGCCAGGAGTCATTACATTTATTATTATGTTATTACATTTGGTATGTGTTCTTCATAAGCTAGTAACTTGCATAACTTTGTTTTAAAAATAAAAACCAGATTCTTAAAACACGCCGAGTATGATATGGTATGAATGGATAAAATATAAATGTTTTGCAGTATTAAAACTATGAAAGATCCAATTTTCAAAAGAAAATAAGCATTATAATACAAGCTTATTATAAATTATCAATTGACGTGAAAAGATGTGAATGATTCAACAAATACAATTTTTAAAAACATTCTTAAAAGAAGAGGAAACAACAATAATAATAATCTTTTTAAAAATATTCTTCTTAAATGTAAGGATATAAGATATAAGTTGCAACTAAACCACACCAAGTTCTTGCATGAGCTTATTCATGTTCTAATAAAACAATCAAGCTGTCTTGGAGCTCCGTTATGATTTAATCAGGAAAAGGGGATGTCTGTTACGAAAATGTTTACTTTTGACAGATAGTTTAGTCAAAATTCGAATATCAAGCTACACTTCAGAAACCTACAAAAACGACAGAACTGGATATTGGATTTATTTTTCAAAAAGAGTTTCTGTGATTTCAGGAAGTCAGGTTTCTTCAATGTTGTGATCAAAAGGAGTCTAAAATGTACTCAGCCTTTAAGCTTCCAAGTAAAAACCCTACCTGGGTATTTTTCAAGTTATCCAAATAACAAAAGAAACGGCTTTTCTATATGTGGTAAGGAAATGATCTTGTCTCAAGATAGAAAAAAAGATCCAAGTTGTACAAGGTACATTGTATCAAATAATCTACCACATGCAGAACATTTTCTACGAGCACCTGAGCTGAAACTTCAAAAGGGAGAGAATGAGAAAAACTAGGAGCATTTTCCATGCGAATTTTCTATATTATTCATCTAGAATCTAGAATACAGTCATTGTAGTCCACCAATGAGAACAAGTCGGAATGACATTTTATTTCAAATATCAGTAGTTTAGAAAATGGGGAACAAGCCAATATTTTTGAACCAAGTCGACTCCAGTAAACTCAAGTCTCAAGTCAAGCCAAAGCTGTGTAGGGTCGCTAAAGCATGCTACTCTAGTGCTATAGTGACTGGTGTTTATATTCAGTCTTTGCCCAACTGAAACTAGAATTGAAACTGAAAAGAAGATTGACCTAGAAAGTTATACGTCAATGTAAATGTGGATGAGGAGTGGACGTAAAACGTATGGATATATTTATCCATGTATCTATCTCTCCGGCTCAATTTCCTTAGTTTCTCAACCCACTAAAATAGAAAGACATAAATGTAGATGTACAAAAAAGATATACATGTAAAGAATAAAAAATAAGCTAGAGTTGCAAAAATCCTTTTCACACTCTCCAGTCCTCTGACTTGTTTGGTTTGGCTTGGTTTGACTTGGCTTGGGGTTGGGTGTTGGGTTGGGTTGGGTTGAGTTGGTCTTTGCATGCAGTAGAATTCATTTGACTGTACTCTCTTGTCCATGTTACACGCTTTATACATTATACATTACACAATACACAATACCCAATACACAAAATACAAAGTTAGTTTAGAGCTGGAAAAAGAGAAGAACATGCGATGTGCATTCACAATTCACTCGACTTTCTTTCAACTCTTCTCAGTCTTATTGGTTTTTATATCTCTCTGTATATTCTGTACATGGGTATTTTTTTTACTTTGCTTTCATACTGCTTGTAGATCTGTAGATCTGTAGATCTGTTCAGCCGACATGTTTCCATTCTCACAACTGTCTGATCCTAAGAGCCGATTTTAGATTGCACATTCCACATTGTACTTCTTTTTATACTGTAGACTCTAGACTAAAAATGGAAAAATCCAGCACTTTACGGTCATAGCTTGTTGGTTCCTCGTTCTTCATTCTTCATTCATCCTTCCACGTTCAGTGTTCATCGTTCATCTTTCATAGCTCTATGCTTTCTTCCCCTCTGCTTTCTCTTTTAAAACTTTGAGCTGTGCAAGGCCATACATTGCCACTATGGTTTGTGCCTTTTGTACTGAATTTTGAACTGTGCCGTAGGATAAAAGTAAGTAAGTAAGTGGGTCGGATGAAGACAGACAAATGCTATTTACAAGAGAAAGGGAGAAAAGGAGAAAACTGAGAAAAGTAGGGAAGGAGGAAAAGGGTCAAGAAAAAAATGAAAAGGAGGAAACGTTGTTTCTTATGATTATTATTCTTCCTTGTGTTCATTTTTATGGGTAAATGCATCTTTCTCCCTCTTTGTCTGTAGACAAGTGTAGACATGTAAGTACTTGATGCTTCATGTTTGATTCTAGTCAGGGTTGAAGAATTAGGTTTTAGGGCGTATATATTATATATTGAGTCTTTATACTTTTTCTGATAACTTGGGTTGATGCTGATGCTATTGTGTATTGTGTACTGGTATTTTTACGTGTACTTTTCTCTTGTCACTCTGTTATTCAACAAGATTCTAGATTCTAGATTCTAGAATATCTACAATACAGATACAATTCAACGTACAAAGTAGGAATTTATGGAGAAAATAGGAAACATCAATATCCAAATATGGAAATGGGAAAAAAGGAACCAAATTTCCCATGTTACATCCCAATTTTTATGACACACAAAAATTGAAAAGACTAGTAGTCGAAGTCGATATTCAGCTTTAAAAGTCAAAGAATCAAATAACAGAGTAAAACTCTTACAAGCTTTCTTTTTTACCTCTCAAAAAGACAAACACACTCTTTCTTTCTTTACTCGATACATAATGTACTACATACGCATGATTTTATTTTTCTTTCATTTTTCTTTGGAAATATTATAGTAAAAAATAAATGTATAAATAAGCAATATGTTTAATGCATAAGGTTCTCATACGTCAAGTCAATGTATAATGTATAGTGTATAGGTATACTTTTACTTGGTTACAGAGGATTGAAAAGTTTAAATACTCTTTTGAAAAAGTCAAACCAAGTTTTGTGTGCTCAGTGTTGTGTACAACTTTTATTTTTTCCATCCTTTCCCATTTCCCATATATTTATGTTGTATCAAGTACATTGTACAAGAACAAGGTTTTCTCGGGAGACTTTAAACCCTCTTAACTTGAACCTAGGTATGATGTGTGTAGTCTGTACTCTTGAACTTTTACCTACTTATTTCAATACTACTTTGAGTTACACAAGACAACTTTCTGAGTCATCAATCCATTCATATCCATAACATTACATTACATTACCTAACGCACTTGAGCCTTCAGGAGCGGTAAACACAGATGAAAACGTCGTGCAAGTACAAACTATTTTAACCCACACATACAAACACACACACAAATATACGAGGTATATCGACTATACAATGAAAGAGTACACACATTACATTACAGACTCCGTTTTTGATCTTTAATATTTATTGGCTTTCTATTTCTCATATCCATCTCAAGCTACTTGGCCGTAGGCAAAGCACTTTGACTTATACGTTCAAGAAAAATAAGATGAGGAAAACATTACATTACAAAGTTTCTCAGAAGTTTTTATACTCCCCAGGTCTCCAAATTCTCCTCGCCTACTTTGTGTACTCGGCATCCAGTATCAAGTATCCAGTATAAAGTACAAAGTAACTGAAAATAAACATCAACTTGACTAGTTTAGCACAGTATTCAAAAGAACAAAAAGCCTGTTTACATTATATAAAAATGAGTTGTGTCAATAAAAAAAACAACAAGTTTAATATTTCAAAGAAATTTCAGGAAAAGAAAAAGACGCTCTAGTATTTCCGTTTTTTTGGGCATTGGTCTACCGCATTTTCTGTATCCATTTTTGCATGTATTTAAACATTTTAGATTTAGGTGTAGGAGTAATGAGTAACAATTTGTGGGTTGTGTAGTTACTGGAAATTAGAGAATATTCTACAATCTTTCATCGGGATTGTGAATTTTAGTCTCTCTAGGTTATGTGAAATTGATGAGGGAGGACTGTAAGGATTTTGCGACTAGAGTCTTTTGACTGTATGTAGTATGTATAATGTATAGTGTATAGTTCCGGTCCCAAGTCCCAGCTGTATTCAGTTACCGGTTCGTAAAATCTCAACTTCCGGCCTTGTACACTGTACATATCGTAATTTGGGTTTTGTTGACAAGTGAACCAACTGGCGGCGGCTCGGGGAAAAAAACAACTTTCAACTTTCAAGCTGCCTTCCTTTTCAGTTGCTATGTCAATGTTGTCGGCTTTACATGAGAGAGATTTTAGTATGAGCGTATCAAAAGGAGTAGTGGATTGCATACTCTATACTTTACTCTAGATTCTAGATTCTAGATGTATCCACATTGTGCACTCATACAACAATAATACGTCATTCAAAATTCAAAGGAAGGTGAAATAAAGTACGTGTACGGAGTCTAGAATCTAGAACCTAGAAGCTACAGTCTACAGGCGAGAGATTCGAGAGCCTCTCTCTGTCTTTTGAGAGGAGACTGTAAAATGTAAAATGTAAAGTGTAAATTGTAGAGCTTTTCCCCTCCATCTACACGGGATGAAATATACATGACTACCTCTATGCAAATTATTTGTCTGTATATTATGACATGATACAGGATACAGGATCCAGTGCTCATGAATAATACAGCTGATTACATGCAATATGCAGGCTGTAAGTCATCCAAGATGTGTCTCACTAATGATAAGTAAGAATAAAAATAAACACATTTACGCTCTCAGTAAATGGCTCGTGTGTGTACAGTGTACAATGTACAGTGTACATTATGCATGTGTTGGTGTGTGAGTGTGCTCGTGTAAATTGTATGATGAAAGTCATTTTCCTTGGTGAAATGGAGCATTTGGCAAATAGTTGTAATAATAATAGTATGTCAAAGACATTTTCCATACTGTACTTTTTTTCCTCTTCTTCCTTTTCCCTTGGTGTGTTAGGGAGCTCTTGACTACTTGACTACTTTACTATTATTGCTTTCTTTAGAATCCTTTTAAATAAACACGCATTTGTGGAGTATTCTGTATTTTGTATTCTGTGTTTTGTGTGCTGTAGAGTGTAAAATTTGCACATCTTTTCTATTCGCAACTCGAAATTTTCTTTTCATACACCAGAATAGAAAATTCAAAATTCAACTCAATAACCTCATTTACTCTTGCTACTTGCCACTTGCTACTGGATGCTGGGTACTTTTGGTATTGAAAGACTCAAAGTCACCAACTCCAAGTTTATCTAAAAGTCTGCTGGTCTTGTCAAAAGCAAGATGAAAATAAAAATGTTTTCTGTACTCTTTTTATTTTGTATTGTAAATTGTAATACCATTAAAAATAGGTCATGCAGTAAAAAGTAAAATCCTTCTTTTATCATTCTCCTTGTGCAATAGAAAAATTTTTACAAGCATAAAAAACACAGTAGACATGATTTCATAATTTTGATTAAAAACCATCCTTTCTATAGTTGTAACCATGTTTTATAAAGTACTCTTTTTTGTCATTTTTTAAACGTGATTATTATTCACAAGTTTCTTCTTCTTTACTGTGATTCGGTTACATAATAAAACTTTAATAAGTATATAAGTTTGACAGTGCTGTTTTCCACGTTGCATATTGCACTACCAGGATTTTTCTATTGTCAATTGTCATTGTAATTTTCTATACACAATACCACCACGCAGATAGGCATAAAGAGATGAAAATTATCTATGTATTGTGATTGCCTATTGCAAAAGTCGTCATCATTTGTCGTATGGCGTATGTCAAATGTCGTTTCTCGTTTGTCGTTTGTCGCTCGCCTTCGCCGTTCATCACATAAATCATAAATCATGGAGAAGAGAAAAGGGAAAATGGAGAGTATGTATATACATTATACAATACGTATATGTAAAGGAACAAGAGGGAATCAGACTAGTAGAAAACTTTTTTACTACTTCTGAGACATACAAGATTTACATGACTCTATACATTGATTACCTTCTTCCTCACATACATCTAGAGTCTAGAATCTAGAGTCTAGAATCTAGATAGATAGAAAGTGTACATTATATTAAAGTTGGTGTGCTACTGATTATAATGGGTTAATATACATAATACATGGACATATAAAGGAGACGACAATAGAAAACTAAGTAGGAGGAAATGTGTTATAAATCCATGTACATTGTACGTTGTGTACATGTATGCATTATGAAGAAATCACGGGGAGGAGAAGAAAAGAAAGAAAGAAGGAAAGATGGAGAATGGAGAGACTGCCATAATAAAGTCCAATGAGAACTTGCTTTCCTAGTCATTCAGATTGAGAAAGTCCAGAGAAGAGAGACAGAGAGAGAGAGAAAGTGGAGTAATATGGAAATTAATGACTTCTTTTGCAGTTTTATAGGCCCGTAACTCGTGTTTCATTATACGCAATGAATATTTTAATTTCCATCCTAAGAGAGCGAATTACCGTACGATAAAAGGCAAACTGTTTTTTCCATAGCCTGTACTCTACATTCTACATGTATGCTCTAGACTCTGTACTCTGTTCATTGTTCATTGTTCATACAGAGTGGTGTACATTGTACATTAAGCCAGTGCGAGCATCAAGTATTACCTACATTGATATTCTACAATATTTTGAAGGTACTTTATTATTATTACATGTGCTGCATAGTTATCCATAATACCTATGCCCTGTACATTGTACATACCTGGGAAAACTGTAGAACCTGGAACCTGATAGATCTTTTGGGACAGCCTCAAAACCCCACACCAGCTAAATTACTACTGCTGGTTTGACTTTCTCTTGCTCTATGGATCCATGGATCCATGGATAAAGATGTTAGTAGTATATTAAGTATGCACCGTGTACTTGATTCCCTTTTGTACGGCCTGTGATATAAAAAAACTATAAAGAATCGATAAGAAATGATTAAAAAGACCTTTACATTTTCTTACATACATTTATTTATATGTACAATGTATAATGTACAATGTACATGTACGCGGGAAAAAATAAAAAATGTGAGAGCTAAGCCGAGTACCACAAGTCTGTCTTCTTTCTGCTGCTCTGCTCTGCTCTAGAGACTAGAGACTAGAGACGGACACCGAGGTAGAGGCAAAGCTATGAAACTTGTGGGAAATGGAAATTCCTAACACTGCATTTAGTATGTGTTTGTAATTTACAGGCACATTCCAGCGTCAACGTATCTGTGTAAAGTATAAAGGGTGTAAAACCCTATTGAGATATACAATTTACATGTAATGTAATGTAAAATCACAAAAAGAACTATTCACGAGAGAAAAGCGATCGAAAAAAAGCAATGAAAATACACAGTAAAAAGTATGA
>JABASP010000930.1:0-37480 GCA_019776565.1 Sminthurinus signatus | reverse complement strand
TTTACTCCAACTAGAGGCTACCAAAAGGTCCTCTGATTTTTGTCAGATTTTTTCTGTTGCCGGTTTAGCCCTGCTGATTTTTCAAAGATTTTCGCTAGGAAAATTCACTCGAAGTGAATACAGACCTTAAATTGGTAAAAGATGTGAGCTTACGCGTGACGGTGTGAGTCCCCGCGACCACAAGATCATTCAAAACTTGAACTAAACTCCGTCCTGCCCGAAAACAACTCAATAAATATGATAACTGTAAAATATTTGATAGTTTAGTACATTACGAAAACCATCTAACTCTTTACTGGGTCGTAATGAAATCATTGATCTGGCAATAACAGTGACTTGAATAAAGTTTACACCCTCAAATCACACAAAAAAAATAAATAATAATAATAAAGGTTGATTGTAAGGATTGATTGCCCCAAATTGTATTTTTTACCTTGATAAAAATGAGAGTTTTCATCTTGCGTCGAGTCAACCTTGTCAAAATACGTGTCCACCAAATCTCGGGGGTGGTCTTTTATCCATGTTTTCCGGTGGTCCATCACCAGCTCCTCCATTTTCTCACTGAGGTCTGTGTGTACTTTTTTAAACCGCTTATACACGGGAATAAATGACCATAGAGGGCGCAGGAACTGTGCAAACAGCATAGAAGTTGAGTACGCAACTGTGGACTCGAATGTCCTACATGATAAATTGAGATAAACTACAAAACTTTTAAGGGTTGAAAATGGAAACTGGAAATCCACACCTCTAACAATAATAATAAATAATAATAATTATTATTACCAATATACTTACTTTAGAAACAACGAGATGGCGCTCATTGTTGGGTCATTCTCCTCAAATCTCTTGCTGATGATGCTCAACCACAGGGAATTTATTATGGGGCGGAGGAAAAGATTTTGGATGCAGGGGGCCTCCCCCTTCCCACTTTTTACCCGAATCTCCGAAATCATTTCCTCAACTTCCCTGGTTAAAGTTTCAGTCATTTGAGGTCGACCAACTCCAAAACTTTTGAGGGCAGTCAGTACAAAATTCCTGTGGATTTGACCTTCTTTCCCATTTCCACTTAGAATACCTTGAAAATTTAAAGTTCGTCAATTTGAAAATCTGTACATGTTGAAATATTTCACTTTGGATTTTGATTTAGAGTTGTACATAGTTTGAGTTGGGAGTGAAATTTTTTTAGACCTTGGACTCGCGAAACAAAGGGGTCAAAGACGAAAATGTACGGTCTCCAACTGGTTTCCAGCTGTCCAAAGACTTGTCTCACCAAATCCGCATCGTTCATAAAGAAGAATCTGAAACACATTAAAGACAGATGTCATACTTCAAATTGCTTTTGGATTTTGCTTTTTGAGTTTTGATTGGAAAAATAACAAACCTTTTTGACCAAATTGTCAAACAAAAAATCCGTCCATATTTTCCCGCCCACTTGCATAAAAGCAAATGCACGTCCTTTTGCATCCTTACAAAACCAATCAACATTTCCAAAATACTGGGGCCTAAAGTTTTTAAAGTTTTCCGTTTTAAACAGAATTTTGTCAAGTTGTATAAGACAAAAAGACAAATGATGATTTATTTAATACGCGAGTGTTTGAAGTTTAGGAAAGCTTAGATAAGGATAATTTAATGCAAATTTTTGTTTTAGTTTTTTACCAGGACATTTAACTTTCCTCGATTTTTCTTTTTTTCTGGTTCTGAAGAACAAAACAAATGCGAGGATGATAAAACCTGTCAAAAATAACAGGTTGTATTCCATTTTCTCACCTTTTATCAAACTGAACTAAAAAAAAGCGGGAAATGAACATAAATTTGAAAAGGGATTCAAAATCCTCTGGAATAAAAGCACAATTTTCTCATAAACTCAAAATATTCACAGTCAGTAGTAGACTGTAGCACGCTGTCAAATGTAAAACACAATGCATAAAAAAGAAACCATAAAACTTGAAAGAGATCCGGTGCGCTGAGAAGCTGAAACTGCATAACAAATAACAAATAATAATGCAATCAATAAAATTTAACTAAATGGTGTTAATTTTTTATAGGTACTTTACAAGTTTCGTCACTTCATTCAAAATTCAAAACGAATTGCCTTTAGTTTGCATTCAGAAAGACTCGTGAAATACGTTTCAAGATTGTTACATTTCAAGATTTCCTGGGAAGTCAGACATCTCAACATGAATTTATTGTTAGTATATTTCAGATCCGGGCAACTTTTTCAACACTCTCAAATCTGTACAACGCTCCGTTCTCCGTTGCTTAGTTACAGCCAAAATAAGAATAACAACAACAGCTCATTGCTCATTGCCATGGATTTGAAAAAGAGGGTTTTGATTTTTGATGAAGGTAAAGTGAATTGAATAAAAAACTGTACATTTTTCTTAGAAAATGAGAAAATGCTTAGAAAACCTTTGAGCTTTGAGCGGAACTCAAAAACAATAGTAAATTTTCTACTAGCGCTTTCAAAGGTCGAGATGAATCAGTGAAATTTTTATGAAAAGGATATTGAAAATCTTCAGCTCACGATCAACATAAATTGCTATTACCATTATCATTTTGTCATTGTCATTTTGAATTATTTTGTAGTATTTTGTTTTTGTTTATTGTTTATTGTTTATCTTTTGTAATTGAATCTTTGACATTTTGAATTTGTTGTCTTGTTGGTTTTTTCTCTCTGGTTCAGTATTGCAAACTGTGTACAATTTTTTTTTCCAAAAAACAGGAGGAAAATGGGAGGAAACTCCAGCACATAAATACATAAGGCAGAGCAGTAAAAGTAAAAGTCAGAGTCTAGTGTACACTGTAATTTTAAATTGTTTTGAATTTCCACAAGATTTTCATTTCATATTCCATCTTCCATATTCCGCATTTTGCATCTTGAGTTTTGAGCTTGCCTACAAAATTGTGCATATAAAGAATAAAGACAGACTTTAGCTCCTGTTTTTGTAATATTTAATATTTACTCACGCATTAATTTGCATGGACGGATGTTCAATGTTCAACATTCAACGTTCAACGTTCAGTCTTCTAAATATTGAGCCGGAGAAAAGGAAAAAAAGAGGACTGAAACTTTTGCATCTTGTACAAGATTTGCCTTCAACATCCGGCATCCAACATCCAACATCCAAAATCCAACATTCAGCATTCAGCATTCCGCCTCCAGTCACGAGCGAGCGAGCGAGCGTCAGCATCTCCAGTCTCCAGTCTCCAGCAGCTTTAGCATCAACTCAACTCAACTCAACTCGAGGAGAAAAGAAAAGGAGTGAAATGAAAAAGAAAGGCAGTCAACTACAAAAAAAAACAAGCTAAAAACTTTGAGTTGGAGTTTGAGCTGGAGTTGAAATTTGAGTTAGACTCTGAAACTACTGCAGCTGTGTATTCTATATTCTGTATTCTTTATTCTGTATCACAAAATGTACAATGTAGAATGTAGAGTCTAGATGCTCCTATATTTATTTATTGTGTAGCAGCGGGAGCGAAAAAGTAGCGGCGCAGTTCGTAGTTTGCAGTTTGTATTTTACATATGAAAAGCTTAATATAAAATAATATAAAATATAATATGTATGAAAAATAGACATATTATATAGTACAAAATACAACAAGAAGCTACAAAATAATACAGGCAGGAGTTACACTTTATACTTTATACTGTAAAAAGTAAAAAAAAAGTGCAAGTTGTTCAGTAATTTGAATGAAGGAAGAAAAGAAAGAGAGATGAACACATGTAACATGTATATTGTAGATGCTGCATGAAGGTTCCCAATTCAAAATGAAAAGGCTATCAAAATAATCCAACTTATAGGAAAATACATGCACAAATTGTACAACTATAATCTACCATCTATAATACACCAGAGACATGGGCTTTTCACTGCACAAAGTATAAAGTACAGTGTACAGTGTACACAGTGGATTTTATATTTTATATGGGGGGAAAGAAGACGAGTAAATTTGAAGGAGTGAGCTGAGAAGGTGGGACAAGAAAAGAAAAGAAGAGTGTAGAATGTAGAATATAGAGGAAAAGATATGTAATATGTATGTGTGAAAGTATAATAGATATTTACGTGTAGGAGGTAGAACCAACCAGAGTCAGAGTCAGAGCCAGAGCCAGATCAGATGAGAAAAGGAGAAGAGAGAGAAGAGAGAGCCCAGGACCAAGTGGAGAGCAGTAGTAGTAGTGAGCAGTGAGACGGTGGGGATGGATCAAAATGAAAGGATAAAGAGGAAGAGTTATGGAGGAACAGGAAATAGAGGAGTTGAAATGGTGCTGGAGGGAACGCAAATTTCTTCGTGCTTCCACATTCTACATTTTACAAGGCAAAGTGTACAGAGTACAGAGTACAGAGTGTAGAGTGTAGGATGGAGAAGCAGAATTTCATCTTGAGTGAGTTCTACTTGGAGGGAAAGTAGAGCTGGAACCAGAACCAAAAGTACAATAGAAAATAGACTGGGAAAGGGGGAAAGTGGAAACTGGAGCAAAAGTTGAGTATACCTACATTTACATTTCATATACTCCACACTACACACTGCACACGGGATACGGGATACGGGATACGGGATACAAAACGTAGGGTGTAAATACACAAAGTGGATTTATATAAGCATCCAACATCCAGCAGCAGTAGTTGGTAGTTGGTAGATGGAACAGTTCCAGTGGAGAAAAGTAGAGGCTGAAGCAGAAGCTGAGAAGATGAAAGGACATGCCCGGGTTTTTTCGGGCTTCTCGGGAACCAAAAGTAGAACTGAATCTTGTTCAAACTCCAGACTCGAGACTCGAGACTCGAGAAGCCGAGTCGGAGTCAGTCGAAGTCGAAGTCGAAGTCGGGAGTTGGAGTTGGAGTTGAAGTAGAAGCTAAAGCTAAAGTTGAACTGGAAATACATAAAGTGTTGCCTTTGTCAGACAGGGTACAGAATGCAGAATGAATGGGAAGCTGGTTCTGGTTTTGGTTCTGTATCTACATCTAGATCCAGATCTGTTTCTGTTTCAGCTGCTGCCTTTCCCCTCGGTGGCTCAGAATATCCAGGAATCCAGGAATATCTTTCCAGTCTCCAGTCCAGAGCACGACTTTTACTCTTACTCTTACTCAAATTTAAACCAAATTCCAATTCATTCCCAGCTCAGTTTGAATGTAGAATAGGATGAAATTCAAAGTTCTCTGTTCTCTGTTCTCTGTACTCTGTTCTCTGTACTCTACAGGCTTTAGACTTTAGACGGTATCTGTATTTTTGCAGTGCTGGGATGTACACTGTACAGATATTTCTTTCTCTTTTCCCCTTCTCCTCTTGCTCTTGATTTTATGCATGTAGGGCTGCTTCTGGTCCCACAAACACATGAAGCACATGAACATGAACATGAACATGCCACGGCCACGGCCATGGCCATGGACACACACACACATGCACATGCTTTTATATAAGGATGTTCTACAATGTATCCAGCATCTCGTTTCTACTTTCTACGCCGTTCCCTCGAACACTGAACAGTGAACATTGAACATGGGAGCGGATGTATGGAGACTGGAGAGTGGAGACAGTATGTGAAAGTCGTGAGAGAAAGTGGAGAGAAAGTAAGTCTTCACCAAAGCAGGCCAAACCAGACCAGACCAGACTATACACTACATTCCATTCCACTCCACTCCTACCTTCAATGTATTATGTATAAAAGTATAGAGTGAAGCTACACCTTACACATCTGCTTCCTCTGGAACCAAGTTGAATACAGCCTCCCAATCCCAATCCCACAACTATTCATTATACAGATATTACTCCTCTAAATTCTACACTCTACATTCTACATTCATCTTGATGGCCACCAAGGACATTCAAATACCAAACACAAATACAAATACAAGTCCAGTTACGTTTTTTACTTGTGTGGACTACGGATTATGGATTTTGGATGAAACAAAACTGCATGTTTTTATTATTATTTATCGAATGCCTTCTTTATTTTGTTTCTCTATCAATTATTGTGCTGAAAGTTTGTTTATGAATAGTCAATAGGTAAATTAGTTAATGTTCTAAATTCTAAACAACTTGTTACAAGTAAAAGGTTATTCGTCATTCATTTTTCATTATTAATTATTGAAGCATAATTCCATAATTGCATAACAAGTTTTGCGTTTTCAAAGCTTCAATAAAAAATACGCATTTAAATACTCAGTTTTTTCAGGTTTACAGTTAATAGTGGATATGAAAAAGTATAGTATAAAAGTTACTTGTGCTGTTTATATTTTTGAAGTATTTTTTCCTCGGGCACTTGTAATTTGTAATTTTTAATGTATGGCCATTCAATCATATTAATATGACAAATTTATATAGCCTTTTTATTCTTTATCTTTTCCACACAAGTTATAATTAATTAATTGTGATGAGTTTTAATGTTTTTAAAATTTAAAATCCTTATAATAAGTTTGTTGAGCTCACCACGGATTTTGGATTTTATATATCAGACTCAAATTCCTTTTGGCGATTAGCTTTACCAATTAAATCAAAAATACCATTTTACAAATCCAAATATTCAAAATGTGGATGTACGATGTACGATGAACGAGACAAAAGGTATAGAGTATAGAGTATAAACTATATGCATGTTTTTACATTATGTATCTGTGCATGTGTTCAGTGGGATTTTCAATGCCTCCTCCTTCAACTCTCTCTCCTCTTTGTCTTCCTTTCTCTTTCACTGTGTGCTCCCGTTTTCATTTTGCATTTCCCTGTTACATGTCATATGTATGTGTAATGTGTAGTACAATATAATATATAGTAAAGTAATGCGCTCTACTTTCCCGTGCTCCTTTGCTCCCTTTCTCTCTGCCTGCTCCACACTCAACTCAATATACTTGGAATTTTAAGCCTCCGCGTCTCTCTTCTCTCTTCTCTCGTCTCTGGTCTGCTCTGCTCTGCTCCTGAGTCGTCGCTAACTGGAACAGGAACTAGAACTACCACCAGAACTGTAGAATAGAGAATGGAGAACGGAGAATAGAGAATAGAGAATGAAAAAGAGAGAGCGAGCCACAAAACCCAGACTCCGAAACGGAGAAACAACATTCAGTCTCTCACTTTCTCCGGGAACCAACCTACGAACTTCAAATCCAAATCCACATCCACATCCACATCGACGTTCATCCGCCTCCTTTTTTCCCGTCTTCACAATTCACAACACGCAGCGAGGAAACGGAGAACGGAGGACGAGTCAACTAACAACTAACTCAAACAAGACAAAGTCAAAGTCAAAGTCCAAATCCAACCAGATCAGATTCAAGTCCAGTTTTCTGCTCCTGCTTGTTTTTGTGTTTGTGTTTGTGCTTGTGCTCGTGTTTTTATACAGAGTTCTTTGGAGTTGTGGGAAAGGTCCATTTCAAGTTTCTACAATCTATATTCTGGATTTTGTGAAATATTCTATTGGAACAAAAATAGTGAGGAAAGGTGGAAACTTGTGTAAATAATACATGTAAAAATAGCCAAAAGGGTCCGAATAAAAATAAAAATTCAAGTGCAGAGGAAAAAGGAGAAAAGAAAGCAAGTGAAAGTGGTTCATCATTTGTCTATTAATTGTGGTCCAAGGAGCGTCAAACGCCAAAGACGAGATTCTTTTGTGTAAGACTGTGTTTTATTTTCCATCTTGTGTTTTTTGTTTCTTCCGTGTTTTTTTATTTCTTTTTGTATTCTAGTATTTCTTCAGGATTGAGTCGTGATTGGTGAAGAAATTTCCCAGGGTTTTTTATATAGCTAAACAAGTTAATAATCAAAATCCAATGTCGAATGTCAAATGTCAAATTCCTCCGAATTTCGAATTTCGAATAGAGGATCCGTCAATCACTTTGTAAAATCAAAATCAAAAGTCAAAAGTCAAAAGCTTAAAGCCTCAAAAGCCTCAAAAGACTCAAAACTCAAAATGCTCTGTATTCAATTTCAAGTTGGAAAAGTGGCTTAAAAAAATTATGTGTGATTCATTCCCAATTGTTTGCGTTTCTCGTGTTTTGTGACATGTGCCTCTATTTTCTATTCTGTGTTTTGTGTCTTGTGTCTGGTGTCCTGTGTCAATCTTTTGTGTGATTTTGCATTTGGTACTGGAATATTTGTAATATTTGTATTTGTAAATAAAATCCAAATCCAAAACCAAAACCAAATTCGGATCGCGATCCCCAGCTTCAACCTTCGACTACAGAATACAAACAATTTACAATACAATTGATCCTCATTTTTTTCATCCTCCGCTCACAATAAAATGTAATACAAGATACAAAATACGAATACGAATACGAATAGAACGGCGAATAAAAAATATAAATGTAAAGGCAGAAGTTGCAGGTAGAAATACCTGGGAGAAAATCGGATTTGGAAAGAAAAGCACACATTTCATCTTTTGTGTCCTCAACACAGAGAGTTGAGTTGAGTCAATCCGATCCCATTTCCATTTCCATTTCCACTCGGATTTTGAGTCGGATTTATATGCATTATACCTTATACATTATACATACACGTACAACGTACAACGTACAATGTTTGAGGGAGTAGAAACAAAAGGATGAGAGATGAGAGGATGAATGTAAATCTGGATCCAAACTTGAAAACTCAAAAGATGACAAGGACTCGGGGAGAATTATGAGGACGAGGAAGATGACGACAACGACAACGAAGAGTTGGAATGTTCAAGTGTTTTTTTTCTATATAAATTTACGCACTCGCTCTTGAGTACTTGAATCTCGAATCTCGATTCTCAATTCTCAATTTTCGATATATTCAAGACTCAAGATTCAAGCAGCTGAATTTCCCCACAGTTTTTTTATATAGTGCTGTATCAGCTTTATACTTTATACTACTACATGAAAAATGAAAAAATGTACAGTGTAGATTTTCCTCATTGGCATTGTTCTAAAAATGTTTGAGGCATTACACTTTTATTTTTTATATTAGCTAGATTACGGAGCCTTTGGAGTTTCCTTCACATTTTTTTCACATCCTCTCGCTAAACCGTTGCCGTTGTCGTTGTCGTCATCGTCGTCATCGTCGTCGTTTTCTGTTTCTGTTTCGTTTTCTTTTTCGTTTCCATTTTCCATGTCCCTCCTCCGCAATTTTTACAAAGCTAAAGCTGCTAAAGAGCTTCAATTACTTGGATTTTATGTGAAGGAGAGAACCTTTTCCGAGTTTCTTTCTTTTAGAAAATTGAGAGAAGAGAGAAAGAGAAAAGGGGAAAAGTGGAGGCTAACAAGTAAAAAGTAACAAGGCTTGCTCCTTGTTCTTTTCTTTCCTCTTTTCACTTTTCTCCGAATCCGAATCCGAATCCGATTTGAAATCCGAATTCGAAATCCGAATCTACAGTTCCTCAAAATTTTATAAAAAAATAGAACAAGCAAAAAGAGAAAGGAGAATTTGGAATGTTATTGTCTTTTATTTTTCATGTCCTCACCATTTGTTTTTCACCATGGTGAATTTCCAATAATTCCTCAATTTTCACTACATCAAAGTCAAATTCCTTTATCTCTTTTTCCTCTTGTTTCATCTTTTATGTTTCATGTTTGATTTGAGACTTGAGATTTGAGAGGAAAAAAATGTTGAAAATATCAATGACTTTTAAACTGTTATTTAAGCCTCAAGTAAAAGTGAAAGTAAAAGTAATAGTAAAAGTGTCCAGGGAAATTATCTGAAAACTAAAATGGAGAAAATGAATGACACAAATGAAAGAAACTTGGAATTTGAAGTTTGAAGGAATTCAAAATTCAAAGGAAAATAAATGTACCGAGAATCCAAATACCAATACAAAATGTTTAATATACTTTAAAATTCATTGAGAATTGAGAGTTGAGAGTCGAGAGTAAATAAATAAATGGGACAGCTGTAAAAGTAATTTTATCTGTAGTCTGTGGTAAGAACAAAAGAATGAGACAGGAGACAGATGACATGACAGAATTCCAAAATTCTGCCTCATCTCTCATCTTCTTTTCCGGTTTCAGTCAAGAGTCCAGAGTCCAGTCGAGACAGACAGAAGATAGAAGTGAAATGGTTTCTTTTACTCAGAACCATCAGCATCAGCATTGACATTGTTGTCTTTGTTTTTTACTTTCACTTTTAGCTAAACGTCCTAAGACTTTTCCCCATTTGCTCCATTTTAATTTTCTCCATTTACACCTTTTACTCTTTTTACCTCTTATAAAAAAATACAAAAATCCTCCTCTTCTTTTATCTTGCATTGAGCTCTAGTGTCTAGGGAAATGTAAGGGAAAACAAGGTAAAAGTTCCAAAAAAACCTGAAAAAAGATAAAAAAGCTCAGAGACAAGAGAAACGAGAAAAGAGAAAAGAACGGAGAATACAGAATAGAGAATAGAGAATGGAGAGTGAACGGTAGAATGTAGAATAGAATGAGAGTTCAAGGTAAATAAATGCGTTTCTAAATGGTTCATCGATCAATAAATCCATTCCATTGGAATTATATTCCCAACTGCCAACTGCCAACTCTCTTTTGTTTATCCACTTGTCCGTCTTTTCCCGTTTACTTCGTGTCCAACGTCCAGTGTTCAACGTCCAACTTGCAACTTTCAATGTCCAACTTCCAGAGTCTGTCTCCAGTCCTAAAGTGAAAGAGAAAGAGCAAACGAACCAGCGAACAACCGAAGCAGACTTGATTCTTTTCATTGTATATTGTGTATTTTGTGTATTTCAAGTATTTCGTGTTTTGTGTGTACAGTTGCAGTTGGTCGCATCAACTCAAGTTTCATGTAAAATCCCCATTTCTTTTTTCCTCTCTCTCAACTGCAAGTGAAAACGGAAAAAGGGGAAAAAATAAAAGAAGTGAACTACAAACTACAAATAAGAAATACAGTGGACATTGGACATGGATTGACAGAGAATTCTGGGAATTACTAGTAAAAGTGTACATACGTTGGGAAAAGGATTCAAAATTCAGATTCAGATTCAGACCGAGTGCAAAATATCGATATCGATATCGATATAATATTTGTATATATTTTTTGGCTATATTTTTATATATTTTTATATATTACTAAACCAGAAACCAGAAACCAGAAGCCAGCCTTTCAACTTTCAACTTTGAAGCTGCAAGTTCCCAGTGTACAGTGTACAGCGTGTAGGACTTTATTACATGTTACATGTGACATGTGTGATGTGTGTAATTCATTCGTGTGCTGTGAGTCTAACTGTGAGTCTGAGTTCCTTCCCCTGGAAATTTACTGCATATCCTTTCACACATGCACAAAACACAAAGCACAAAACAGAAAAGAGAAAACAGCAAGACGCAATACCATTCAAAATAGAAAATAGAAAATACAGCACAATAGAAAACACAACATGACATACGATAAATAAGTAAATCCATCCATCCATCCACCGCACGTCCAACAGCCAACGTCCAGCTTTCTACTTTGTACTTTGTACACTGTATTTCTTTTCAAATGTGTACAGTGTACAGTGTATTTATGTGCCTGTTTGTTGTTTGTCCATTGTATAATTTTATCAGTATTTACACGAGTATTTAATGTATCTACTCTCTTTCTCAATCCTCAATTCTCAATCCTCTTTCCCACTCTCATTGATTTATACCTGGGAAATAACAAGGAACAAATACATAAATCCATTACAAATTACACAACGTCACATGTATTTACTCTTTCACTATTTACTGTACACTGTACATTGTACATGCTCAATGCTCAATGCTCAACTAAATGCTCTTTCGGGGTTTGGGCGGATGGGAAATGGAAAACTCGTTCAAAATATACAACTTTTATCTAATATCTAGAATCTACGTTGTACTCTGCTCATTTTACTATATAGTATATATACAACACCAGAGAACACATGGAAAAACAAGTACATCTTTTATACTTTATGGATTATAGATTATTTATTGTGAACGTAGGGAAAGAAACAATAAACAATGACAAGTGGAAAGTGGGAAAGGTGAAAAACGGTTCTTTGGTGTGTGAAAGTTGAAAGTTTGATGGGTGAGGAAATCAACATCCAAAATCCAAAGGAAAATGAAAATTGGGTGGATACAATATTAAATTGATGTAAATCAAAAATATTTGTAATCTCCACTCGCCACTCTCTAAATCCAAATTCCAAATATAAATCCAAATCCATTTCTACTTCTGGTTTTAGTTCTGGTTGTAAAAGGTATTAAAGAAAAGGAGGGGAGAGGAATTGATTTACGACTCGGATTGTGATTAGGAAAAATGAAAGGGAATCGGATGAGTTTTAGCTTTTGGCCTTTGGTTTACTTGGTTTGGCGAGGAGCGTTGTTTAGAGTTGTAGGGACGGGTTAAAACCAAGTAAAAGTAGGAATCTAAATCTAAATCCAAAAGGTGATGTTGTAAATTAATAGGCGGTAGAATTATTTGCATGCATCAATACTCTATACGCAATACTCAAGATTCAAGATTCAAGAGTCAAGATGTTTTGTATTGGGAATTGGGAATTGTGAATGGTGTGTAACAAACAAGCTTTTTTTTGGATTTGGATTCAGCTTTGGCTTTGGAGTTTGGAGTTGGCTTGTCCTTGCTTTTCATTCTGAGTCCTCTTATCCAATTTCCCTTTCTCCTTCCGTTCCCGTCCTCTCAAACAAGAAACAAGACAAGGGAAAGCGTGAGTGAGAAACAACTTTGAAAGTTCTTTTATCATTTTTTTGGGTCTCTCGCATGCGCCAGTTTTTTTCCTTTCTTTCCTTCTTTCTTTCTCCACACACTCCAAACTCCAAGCTCCAAACATACTGTACACTGTACACTGTATTTTCTAGATATTCTGGATTCTAGATTCTGGATCTATATTCAGCGGACATGGGATAGGGGATATAGGATATAGGTTGTAAAGTAGCTTAGATGTATAATATATAATATCTATAATACTTAATACTGATATAATGGATTCCGTTTTCCGTTTGATATTAAGCTTTTTCCTGGTTGGCTCTTCTTTTCCCCTTGATATTCCCATATGCACATGTAGATATCCATAATAATAATGTACAAGATATAATAATATAATAGGTGTGTAGTGTGTATTGATAATGATGGTGGTGGTGAGTGGTGACGCTAACCTAAGGTAACCACACTCATTTTGCATTTTGCACAACACCAGAAATTACACACGTACAGAATGGAGAATGGAGGATCCCTCGAGCTTCGAGCCGCGAGTCTGGATAAATTGTATGTTATTAAGGGCGATGAATGGATTATGGATTATAGATTATGGACTATGAGGATGGACGATGGACGATGGGTTATCATTAGCACCTCAAAAAAAAAGAAGAGAAATTACTGTTCTTTGCTGTACTCAACTTATCGTACATTCTTTTTTCTTTTGCGGGATTCTCAATTCTCATAGAGAATGGAGAACTAGGCAAAGTTCTCAATATTTCACTGAGAAAAGTGTTTTATATTTTTGGTGCAAATACGATAAATTGCATGTGTACAAAAGTCAATATTGGAAATTCAGATCAATCTAATTTTAATTACTGTTCAAGTTTTTGAGCAAAAATAAATTCCCTTAGTTTTTTTTTTCATTTAAAATTCAAAAGAGAAAGTATGAGTTGAGACTTGAGATAGTTATTTCTGGAGAATTTTCTGTCTGTATTTGCTATTTATTTGCACAGCCGGTTTTAGTGGTGTTGGTGCTTAAAAAAGAACAGTGTAGAATGTAGAGTTAGCATAGCTAAGATACATAGGACAGTAAAGTGCCGGTGGTTGAAAATTACATTTAATTTGTTTGTGGTCTCCAGTCTTCAGTACGCTTGCCAATGCACTCCAATTCAAGATAAAAAAAATAATACAAGGTACAGACTCTCAACTCTCTACCATGTAGAAAAATTGGAGCTGTAGGATAAAATGAAATAGAGTGGGTGTACCTATTTTATGTTCTGGTATAATAATTTCATGTAATTTGTATAATTTTTATGTAGCTGGTTGACATTTTGAACGGCTAATTTTTCTATGTGGAAATGGTCCAACTTTCAATACCCAATACTTTTTCTTATTAGGTAGTGCCTTATTTTTATTTTTGATATTTTTTTTTATTATTAACATTATTTTATTATTATTATTTTTTTTTTATTATTATTTACATTATTATTATTATTATCATTACTAGCATTTTTAGCATTAGTATTTTCAGTATTATTATTATTATGGTTAAAGTTGTTATATCAAGAATGATTGATGAATCGTCTGTTTGATTGACTGGGAAAACAGCTGTTCCTAAAAATTCTACATTTTTCGTGCAGTGACTCGTTCGTTCTTCGTTGTTGCTTTTACTTTTCTGTTGGTGTTTACTTGGAATTGAGACTTGAGCATCGGGGTTTTTTGTATTGGTTGTATTTTTGGATTTTACATGTGTGAGGTTCTTCTAGCACCAGAATTTTAGAGACATTATGGATTATTATGATTATGACTATGATTATGGCTTGTACGTTGTACATTGTACGGTTTTCGGTTGGTCAATTGCTATCGATTTTTGATTTTCAATACTCCCACATTGGTGAAAAATTGGGGATATTACGATATGTATGTTTGACATGTTATGGCACTTTGGCTTTTATTTCTCCTCTTTTATTTGTGTACCCTGTAATTCGAATTTCGATTCCAATTTGTCCTGTTTCATGTACTGCAATTTGTAATTTGCCATTTTGTTTTAAATATTTTCAGATGGACGAGACTGTGACCTTGAAAAAGTTGGATTTGATTTGAATTCTAAACTAGTACAAAAACAAAGTGCTGGAATCTGTGTAAAAAACTGAAAAGTGTTGAATTTGGAGTACCAAAACTGTGACAGTTCTATTTCAACCAGCAGCCAGTGAGTTGTAAATAGTGAGAGAAAAAAAGAAAAAAAAGATTTATCAGGATCTTGTGGATTTTCTACATTCTACATTTCTACATCCAACATTCCATTCAGTAGTTTGAAAAGAAGCCAAACTATAAACATTGAAACATTTAAATACCAAATTTGGCTGTGTTGGACTAGTGAAAAGGTGAAAAAAGTCAAGGCAAAGAAGCTTCTTTCTACTCTTCTTCAACTTTGGAATCCCTATCGGAACTCTAGTAAAAAAAACAACTCGTATTCAAGTTTTCAAGTTGAGCTGAAAAAATACAAAATACTTTATTCAACTTTAGACATACACACAAAACTTCCAACATTGACAATTTTATTCAGTTCTTTATTCAATTTCCAGGTTGAATTTCACACAGCTCCAATACTAATAATAATAATAGAGCAAATGTGCTGGTGTGAGGTGTAAAAAAAAACATGTGTGCATGGAGCGTCGAGGTCACAGTTTAAAAAGAGCTAAACGATCTCTGTATATATTTATTTCATATTCAAGACAAGTACAGCCAAACGAAACCATACCAAAACCTCGCATAAATTAGCATCAAAATTACAATTTACAATAGCTTTCAAAGGTGTGTAAAGTGTTTTTAGTGTTTAGTCTGTGGTGTGAAAAATAAAAATAATAATAATAATAATATGAAATAGATTGTTCTTTTCCATTGGATTTTCATGTACATGTGTGTGTGTCGACTATAAAACAACTACAAAACTACAGTACTTTTATATCTATTTACTATTTACTGTGTATTGAAAATTGGAAGTTTTGAGTAAGTCAATCTACCTTCATTTTCATCATCATAATTTTTAATAAATTTCCCACGACGCGACCTTACTCATATTTTTCACCATGATATTTTAATATTTTTTGTGTGTTTACTCATGTGTTATATCAACTTGATCTTTTTTTTTACTCTCTGCTCCTCAACTAAGCTCAGTTCAGTTCAGTGTAGGAGAGAGGAGTGAAAAAATTCAAATTAAAATTTACCAAGGTCTCAAATCTCAAAAAATTAATCAAAGTTGAAAATCTCTTGTATTTTGTATTTTGGCGGCGGAGGGTTGAATGTTGAACGTGGAAACGGGGAAAGAGAAGAAAGTGTGAATAAAGTGGAAAGTGTTTTAAAAAGTGTTGAGTTTGTGTGGAAGTGAATATAAATGTAAATAAAAATGTTCATGTGAATGTGCGTAGATCTATATAAAAAAAAAGAGGAGGAGGATAGATTTAGATTTAGATTTTGATGGTGGTGATGATGTGGCCTGAGGACTGGATTTACATTTGGATTTTGGATCAAGATTTGGATTTTACTCAAAGTCACTCTCACTCATCTTCATTTTTGTCCTCGAGTTTATTTTGCTCTGCGGATTTTGATTCTAATTCCACTGCATTTCCATTTGCATCCTCTTCTTCGTCATCTTCATCTACCACTTCAACTTTTTCATCATCAGTTTCGTCAAATAATTCCAATCGGAATTCGTATTCTAATTCAAATTCAGCTTCCTCTTCATCGTCATCCTCATCCTTATCGTCATCTTGTCACAGCGTTAAAATATCTTTCCCCTCGTCTTTGTCATCCTCATTTCCATTTTCATCTCCATTTCCCAGTGATTTTTTGTGAAAACTGAGTGCACAGCTGCGTTGAGTATTACTTGAAGAATTTTATGGGTAGATTCAAACTCCCGTTTTCAGGGACATCGAACAGGAGAATGGGTTGTGCGGGGAGTAAAGAGGAGGATGAGGGGGGACAAGGGGGTGGGAGGAAAGGTGATAAAAATGGTGGCACTTCCTCCTCCACCGCAGGAGGAGGGGGAGGAGGTGCAGGGACGAGCGGAGCTCCTGGAACTTCCGGAACAGCCACTACCAACTGTGATCAAAGAATACCCATGACCGCCAAACAAAAGTATAGGTAAGAAAAAATAAAACAAAATAATGAAGACGACGTCAAAAAAGTTACAAAAAAAATCAATATCCTGCAAAGTATTTTTTTAACCTTTTTAATCAATTGATAAATAATAAAACATTTTCCAGTATTGTGGCCAGTTGGAAGGGAATTCATAGGGCGCTGGAACCCACTGGAGTCTGCATGTTTGTCAAGTAAGTTCCTCCTCATTTAAATCAACTGTAAAAATAAAAAGTTTAAATGTGTTTTTTTCATCACATGAAACACTCGAATCCTGTTCAGAATTAAAAATTATTCCACAAAAAAGTCAATCTACAATAATTATAAAATAGGTAAAACATTAATGTATAAAAACATTTTTAAAATACTGCGCCCTTCTGTTTCAAATTTTAAAATGAGAGGGAAAATACAAAATACTCAAAAAAAAATCAATAAAATTAAAAATTTTTACTTCTACAAAATGTTCTTTAAAATTAGTAAAATATTATTTAATACGTAATGCAATCAGTCTTGAGTCTTGAAGATCAAAAATCAAAACGTAATTCAAAGTAAAAGTGTTAAAAAAATCCAAGCATTTTTGGTATCAGCTACCTTCTTTTTCTTCTGGATTCTAGATTCTAGAGTGACAAAAGTGTACTACTCTATACTGTATGTAAGTATGAAAGTGGATTAACGTCTTTGAAGGAATAAATCATTTTTCTTAAAGATAATAATTTTTCTGCTCCTACAGTTTTTCATACAGCCACTTTCTCTCTCTGTCTGATTCCTTTACTTTGTAGTTACTTTGTACGCTGCTAAAAAAAATGGAACTAACAGGATTATTTTCGTACATATAGTTGTAGCCCAAAAAAATCTTTGAAGGACAAAAGAAGTTAATCCTACATAATACATAATCAGTAATCAGAGTAGAACGTACAGAGTAGAAAGTAGAAAGTACAAAGTATTGTATACTGTATACTGTGTATACTATATATTATACTTACATGTCTTGCGTCTTGCATCTTGGTCGATCGTCTTTCGTCTATAGTCTCTAGTCTATACAAAAGGTGTTACTTCACCAAACTTTCTCTCTCTTTTCTTTTCTTTTCCCTTTCCCTTTCTTTTTTTTCTTTCCTTCCCCTTTTAAACATGTTACATGTTCTCATTTCCAGTCCCAAGTCCCAAGGCTCAAAGTTTTTTGTACGAGCAAGATAAACTCTCCTAAATTTAGTACAGTATACAGTATAACAGATATATCTTGTTGTAGTTTTAGCCTCTAGAGTCTACACTATAGACTATAAAAGAAGCTGGAGGAGAGGAAAAAAAGAGGATTTTATACTTTATTTCAGTATAGAATTAACCAAAAACCAGAGAACAGGATGAGGAATCGTAGAGACCAAAACCGAGACTAGGGAATAAAGAATAGAAACTTTGTAGCAGCTTCATTTAAGAGGATTGAGCAGGACGAACAGAGAATGAAAATGAGAATACAAGAGATTTGACAGCTGTACGGTATACGTTGTAAATTCTACATTGTTCATTTTCTACACAAGTACAGGTAGATTATACATTATACATCATACATGGCTCAAGATATTAATACAAGTACCACAGGATCTTTTATACCATCAAATTTCACCTACAGCCAACAAAAAGCTAGTAAAAATATAACAGAAAGAAAAACGATACATCTATTTATTTTATTTACTATATCTGTATAACTTGTGTGTAGTGTGTACTAATTCTTCTAGACTCTAGATTCTAGAATCTAGAATCTAGACTTTGTTTCAGAAATTAGAAAGAAACCCTTTAGAATTTTTAGGGCACCATATAATACAAAATAACATGAACAAGTATTCAATAAATACAACAATAATAATTGTTGCCTATATAATATGTCTTATATCTTTTACCTTTTATCTTTGTTCTTGCATCTTTATATTTTATCTTTTTTCTTCTATCTTTTACCTTTTATCTTGTATGGTGTGTCGTATAATTAGTGCATCTAAAAGTACCCTTAGATTATCAATGTAAGTATAAATAGTAAATAGGCACAGGGATAGCAGCACACATAACACACAACACACATTTACAAGTAAACAAAGGAATCATAGCATTTCATCCTTCAGTCCTCATTCCTCACCAAATTATTGATTAAGAATGTAATCAATAATATTTGCAAGAGTTTTCCTACCAGCCACTACTTTCTGCTTTCTGCAGCTAGTACAAAGTACAAAGTACAAAACAGTCATGTTGAGTTGAGTCTTCAGTATTCCGTATTCTTTATTACAGGAGAAGAGTCAGCCAACCATAAATATTTTCTGTAGCTACCTATAACCTATAGCCTATAACCTATAGCTATAGCTATATATAATATAGAGCACAGAACATGGAATATATCTATTATCTATCTACTATCTATAGATATTTCAGCTCCACTACACATTTCCAGCATATTTATTTATGCTACATAATTCTGGATTCCAGATTCCAGATGTTTTATGACAACCTCTACAGTCTACAGTCTACTGTCTACAGTCCGCAGTCTGCAGTTTACTACTCTTCTCTCTCAAAATATTTATTAGCTTTCCTCCATCTCTTTGTACAAGCTTAATAAACCCTGTACACTATACTATATACAGTGTACTGCCACCATGTTGTAAAGATACAAAAACAGATATTCTGTATCATGCCTCATGCATCTCATGTCACAATATTAAATATTACAAATGCAAAAACGGCCAAAGAGTAGTAAATTCTCTGGTAATTTCCTGCAACTTTTATGATATTACCATGTTACATTTTACTACTCCAGTTGAGTATTGAGTATTGAGTACTCTTTTCTGGACTCTGGACTCTCAACTGGAGATAAAAAAATAAAATCAAAAATTTTCTTGAATCTTTTGAATCTTGAAATTTTAAATTTGATGGCTTTTTTCATTTTTAAACCAGATTTAAATCCGAGATGAGCTGTTGTGATTTTCATAGGTAGCTTTAATCTACTCTTGTTCAATAGTGTATCG
This sequence comes from Sminthurinus signatus, assembly GCA_019776565.1. Taxonomy (NCBI): domain Eukaryota; kingdom Metazoa; phylum Arthropoda; class Collembola; order Symphypleona; family Katiannidae; genus Sminthurinus; species Sminthurinus signatus. The sequence goes on along the minus strand of JABASP010000930.1, from coordinate 17,747 downwards.
AGTATCGAGTATCCGCAAAAACTCGACTGTTGCCGAGCTTTTGCAGATTTGAGTGTATTGAGTATTAATATCTGGATGTCTTGAGATTTGAGATGTACCCGGAAATGGAATGAAAAAATTGCTGTTGTTTCCTATTCTATTTTCTCAAGAGTCAAGAGTAAATGAAAAAGGAAATAATGTAAACTTTGCACTTTGTACTCTGTACACTGTACAAATTGCAGTGTAAAACTTCAGGTTGGAGTACCATAGAGAAGAAAGTGGACATAGAGGACTCTCCACTACCTGTAATCTGTAATATATAGAGCTCTAAAGCGATATTGATGTGGATGTTGATATGGATATTCAGTATTCAGGTGAATGGAAGGATGAGGGATTTGGTTTATTAAATTGATTGGACACGAGTCAATGACGAAGGGAGAATGGATTTATTTCCTTGAACAGAGATTCCGACTCCTTGGCGTTTGTCTCTCTGGAGCTGGAGCTGGATCTGGATCTTGTTCTCTCTTTCTTCTCCATTTCCTGTATCTGTACCTGTACATTGAACATTGAACTTTGTATTACATGTCATTTGTCATATGACAGTTCTAAGCATCATGATTTTGTACAGATATTCTTGATTCTCCATCTTCTTGAACGGAGGAAATAGCAGATTTATTATTTATTGTGTACAATGTACAGAGTACAAAGTAAATTCTCCAGCGATTCCCCAGTTCCAGAGGAGGGAAAACTGAACGCCCACTCTCGTCCCTGTGTGTACAGTGTACAGTGTTCCCTCTGTTGATTGTTGATCATTTATCATTCATCATCTCTGTAATACTTTGTATTATCAATACATCATTAAAATCCAAGTCCATAATAATTCCTCTGCTCCAGATCCAGTTTCACCTCCAGATCCTTTCACCTTTCATTTCCCATCTCCAATTTTGTCCCTACCACAATAAACAACAACACACACACAATATGTCATATCATTTCATTTTTATATTATTATTATTGTGGCACATTTAAATCCATTTAAATTAGTTTCTCAACGTTAACCGTCTTCCTATTTAGTATTTTTGTTTTTCTTATGCAATGATTATTAAAAAGAAAAACTGGGTTTAAAGTATTTTATATTTGGTCTTATAAATTCAATGTTTTTCCATTAGCAATTCATTAGATAATTCAAAGTTCAAAGAAAAAGTTGAAAGTGGAAAAGGTAATGGAAGTTGTGAACGCAAAGTTTGGTGTTCGATTCCTGTTGGAGGCACTTCGAAAATTCTTTTTTTTTTCAACGTGCTATTAATTTTTAGCATTTTCCAGCATTTTTCAGGCTTTAAAAGGCCAAAATTTTGAAGTATGCTGACAAAAAATAGAATTTTCCAAAATGCCTTCAGCTGGAATCGAACACCGACCTCGGGTTCACAAAATCCATAAATCATGTGCCCCTCTACATACTATAAAAAATAAAATAAAATGTAGCGGTAAAATTCAAAATTTGAATTCAGATTGAAAGAAATGGATCCGGGAAAGTGAGAAGATGAGAAGATGAGCCGTTTTCATTTTTTATCATCATTATGTAAATAATATTGGAGCTTTGAGCTTTGATCTTTGATACTGGATATTCTGCAACTTTCTCCCATTTCAAACCTGTTTCATGTTTCACTGCCTCCACATTCTATATTCTACATTCTACACACGTCAAACATGTTGTATGTATTTTTGTTGTCCATCAAGTTTTGAGATTTGAGAGTTTGCTTTTAGGAGCGTCTCAAAATTGTTCATTGTTCATTGTGCAGCATTCAAAGTTCAACTTGTGAACCGTCGTGAACTGTGAGCTGTGAGCAATGAGAAATGAAGGGAGGATTGAAATTGAAATTGGAGAGCGGTGACTGGTGAATGGTGAATCGTGTGGATCCGGAAAAGGAGAAAGGAATAAAATGTTCTATTATCCTCTTTAATGGGAAAAGGACTCGACGACCGGCATTCAAAATCAGATTCAGATTCAAATTCAAACTGAACTCTCCCATCTCCCAAACGACTCCCTCTTATAAGTACATATAAATGGAAATGTAAATGTGAATCGATACATATTTCCTCTGCCAAAAGCTTAACATCCTACGACTTTTGCACTGTACTCTGTACTCTGTAACTTGAATGCAAATCCAGTCCCGGAGCTGATTCTGATTCTGATTCTAATTCTGATTCTCATGCTAATTTTACTTGAGCAGTTGTGTCTGTCTGTGTCTGTGATTTTGGATGTTGGACTTTGATTGAATTTGGTCAACCATCAAATAGTAAAATCTAAAATGTATGCACTGGCCCTGTGCCGTTTACGGTGTGCACCGTAAAACTACACATGCATTTCTAATTCTACTTGTTTCATATTTGATATTTCCATTTTGAATTTTGAATTTTGTGATCAAGCTATAAAAGTGACTATAGAAAATTGACAATGGAAAATGGAGAAACATTAACCGTTTGACATTTGACATTTGGCATTTATATTTACTCATTTAATGTACTCAGAACTCAACATTAAAAATAGATAAAAAAACAACAGCAACCATCAACAGCAAGTATAAAGATAAAAAGATCAAAAAATATATCAAAATAATATGTGTATATAAAATTAAATGTGCAAGAAATCTTTCTGTACCGTGGAAATAAACAGTAAATCAAAAATCAAATCAAATCCGCCGTTTTTTTATTAAAAAAATGATAAAAAGTAGCTAATTAAATGTTTTCAAGGTGAAAGGTCAAATAAAGCTTCTTTTAGGTCTTTGAAGTCTGAATAAATTGATTTCTGTGGAATTGGGAATAATTATATAATGATAATTAATTCATTATTTTTTTAAAATAATAATAGTTATTATTAATTATTATTTCTCCTTCATTTCCCTTGGCTTTTCTTTGGTTAGAAAATATTAGGAATGAGGGAAATGTTCCATGTGTAAAAATACCCTCAGCATTTCCTGAGCAACACAACTAAACATTCCAGATTCAAGATTCCAGACAGTACAATTCACCACACGTGTCCATGTCTACTAGGATATTTTCTGTATTTTCTACAGAGTGGGCTCTTTATCAATAAGAAATGTATTATACATCATACGGACACGCATAGCGAGAGACAGAGAAAGCTAGAGAGAGAAAAAGAAAGTTGACCAATAGTCTATATTCTATATTTTATACTCTATATTCTATATCCGTTTCAACTATCCTCGTCCTATCATGATTCTAAGAATGTTCATGTGTGGACGTGTGGAAATTTCGGATTACGGATTTTGGATAAGGTGAATAGTGAGCAGTGGAAAGCAACTAAGCTCAAGAAAATTCAAGTAACAAAAGTACAAAGAGTACATGAAACATGGAAACATGGAAAATGGACACTATAGAAAAAACAAAAAGTAAAAGAGCCGTCGGACCTCTGAATTCTTCTAGAATTCTAGAAAGAAGGGAAAAGTCGTAATTCAGTTGATAAACTTATTTATAAATGTTCCTTGCTCAATGCTCGATTCTTAATGCTCGATGGCTGTGGGCTGTGGGCTATGGCACGAGAAAGTTGTGCAAGTTACACACATGTGATTAACTATATCGGATATCTGTATATCTGTATTTTAGACTCTGCACTGTCTACTATTTACTATATCTTATTATCCACATTGAAGCTCAATAGATTTCACCCGTTCCCATTAGTCACCAGTCAACAGTCAAGTTCAGAATCAATGAATATACAATTAAATGCACTGTACATGGTACAGGTTTCTCTTTCATGGACATTCGTAATACGTAATTCGTAATACATGTCTAGCACAAAGTGGAAGAAAAAGAAAACAGCCCTCAAAAATCAAAATCCATAGAAAGTAGACATGATCCATCCTCACATTTTTATCATAATAATATGTCTAAATATCTGTATCTGTATCTGGATTCTCAGTTGGAAAATATGAAGTAAATAGTAAATCTAACTGTAAAGAGTAAATCCCAAGCCGAACCAAAATAACAAACAGGAATCTTTTACCTTGCGTTGGAGTTCACTTTTTATCTGGAGCGTATAATACATGATACATGACACATTATGCATTATGCTTCATACAAGTGGTACATGTTACATGTTACAGTATAGCTGATTCAGTTTTTGGTATGGTTTGTTAGAGCCCATCAAAGAGAAAAGTCGATAATTTCCAGTTCTATTTCTAGTTCTAGTTCTAGTTCTCGTTGTGACTGTGGCTTAGTGCATAGTTGATAGTTGATAGCGTCTGGTTCTCTTGATTCTTGACTCCCACATGAGAGCATATGCTCTTTGCTTTGCTTTGGTGGACTGTAGACTGTAGAAATTCCACACATGAGTTTTATTTCGTACTGTATGAGTCGCTTTTCCCGTCCGAGTTTATTACCCTCCACTTTCACTCACTACTCTTTCTCTTTTGCTTTCTCTTTCTCTTCCTCAATACAAAATGGAAACTTTCTCCATTCTACTTTCTTTCTTGGGCTGAATTCTGAATGTGGCGTGAGTACACGTGTAAAATGTACTGTATAATATTTGTGTTTCTCTGTGTGATGATGATGATGATGAGTGTGTGGGATTGTGGATTGTGGACAAATTACATTACATTTCATTAGAAAACATGACATCAAATATGATGTCATGTGATGTTCATGTTTGTGTTGGTGTTGAGGTTTCAAGTTGGCCTCTGTTTTATTTATTATGAACGTGTCTAGATTCTAGAGTCTAGAGTTTAGAATCTACAGTCTAGAATCTACAACGAATAGGGTTTTCTGTGTACCCTTTCTTGATTTGGTTCGGGAGTCGAGAATCGAGAGTCGAGAATCTAGAGTCGAGAGGAGATTTAAATTGTGGAGCATGAAAATTTAATTGCAGCAGTCGAAGTTGAGTTGATTTCCTATTTCCTTTCCTCCATTCTCCATTCTACAGATATTTCTCGAGGAACTAGACGCACGACACTAGACACGAGCATTTTTACAAAAAAAAAATTGTGTGAAAACATGAATCATTAAAAATACACATGCATGTGGATTTCCAGAAAAACATTTAGTATTAATAATTATTGTGGTGGAAAATCTCAGGAAAATCTCTAAGAATATCATTAAAAATCTCATCCAGCCTCATTAAAAAAAATTACCCTTTTACATTTCAAACCTTTTTTAAACTTTTTTAAAAATATTGAAATTATGCATAACGCATAATGCATACAAATGAGTGATGAGTGATGAGATTTCGATTTACCATTTACCAATTACCATGACGATGGATTAGAGTCTCCAGAAATTTTGATGGCTTTAAAATCTACATTTTCAACGAGATTTCTCATGGATGGATTTCGGATTCCAGTTTCGATGAAAATCCCATTGGAAGCTCATTAAAGTGTGTCCTTAGACTCTCATTTAACATCCAACACAACACCGTTTTTTAATAAGGGTTGACAGACAAAAATATTATTATTTATTACTATGAATAATCCGATTTTTGTGGAAAAATCAGGAAAATCTCACTAATCTTACTAATATATTAAAAGATCACAAGAGTCTCACTCTGCCTCATTAAAATCTTTCTAAAATCTAAAATCTCACTAAAAAATAAGGATTAACAGGGGAAAAAAATAAATTTTAAAGAAACCTTTACCTGTTTTTTTAGAGATTTTTTTTAGAGCCTGCTAAAAATTCGAATAAGTATGTTAGTCGAATCTCCAAATGCGCGGGAATTTCAATTTCAATTTTCATGACATTTGACCTCAAATTCAAAGGAAAAAGAGAAACGTCAACTAAATTGACCTTTTGTATCAATAGTTAATAATCAATAAAAGTTAAAAACCCAGCTGTAAACTGAATACTAAAAAGGAAAAAGATAAAAGATACATAGTAGAAAAATTGAAATTTACCATGTTATTTTTACCTGTGTACAGAATACAGAATACAAAATACAAGACACATGATATTTTGTATTTTGTAGAGTGCGATGGGTGTGTTTTTGGTTGTTTGGCTTTCCTTTTTGTTTTTTGTTTTTTGTGCGCGTGGATGGAGTGCAGAATGCTGAATTCAGAATGTTGAGTGCTGAGTGCTGAGTGCTGGCTGATAAAATATTGGAAGAGTAATTAATTTTGAACTCTGTGTTTCCTCTAAAAGTTTCTCCATTCTTCGTATCTACAATCTACAGTCTAGAATCTACACAACTTTCACCACCTCAGAAATGTGTACAGTGACAATGACGATGATGATGATGATGATGATGACATGATAATGTGTAGATTCTAGATTCTAGATTCTGAATTGTAGATGCGCATGAACGTTGAACATGGGAAAATTGGATGAAGACGGAGATGTAATTTAATGATAGTTTCCAACACGGAATATGTGAATCTGCAGGACATGTAGAAAAGTTTCTAGTTTCTAGATTCTACTTTGTAGATACTTAACCAAGAGAAATGGAGACTTGAGAATCAAAAAGACTGTAAGAAAGAGGAAAACAGAGGACAAAAGTGGGAGTGTTCAAAGTTCAGTGTTCAGTGTGGGATAAAAAAAAAGGTTGAATTCAAGAATTTAACTGCCTTCCCGAAAAACTTTTTTACCTCCCAAATTTGATTCATTTAACTTTGTGACTTGGTGATATCTGGAGTCGGCACCATTTTCTCCATTTTTTTACTATCAATATCAGTATCAGTATCAATACCAGTCAAGAGTCAAGAGCCTTTATAGTTTTTAGTTTATAGTTTGACACGATTCATGTATTCATGGAAAATCAGTTTTATGTTTTATTTCACACCTTTTTCAAAGTCCAAAGTCCAAAATCCAAAGTCAAACTCCTTTTCAAATGTCTCCACTCTTGACTTTTTTCTAAGAGTTGCACTTTTATCTAACTTTATCGATAGATTCTAGATTCTAGATTCTGCACTCTACATAATTTCATTCCAATTTCCCCTGTACATTGTACATTGTACATTGTACATGAAACATCAAAAGAAATCATGCACATGTTTGATATATGCAAAACTGTGGACTGTGGATCTTATCCCTCAATTTTTTGCATCCTCTTTTCTTAGTGACATAATTTATACAATGTACTTTTACATTTTACCTTTTACGCGTCATGTTTGATTCAATTAAGAATCTTTGAAAAGATGCTCAGAGCTGAGAGAATGTCATTCAATTTGGAAGTTGGAAGTTGGAATTTTGAATTAGGAATTTGAAAAATCAAATTGAATTTTGACACTCTAAAAACTCGGGAGGGAAAATTCAAAATTCAAATAAAATTCCTGAAAGCTCACACATGAGATCTCAATGAAAATTCATGTACAATAAACGATAAAAAAAAAGATATTTTAACAACTTTAAATACTTTTATCTTCCGAAACCAAACCCAACAAAAAGAATGACAAAGAACAACTCAAAACCCAATGCTCAGTACCAAAAATTTCAATGCTTGATTATGAAAGACTATGAAGTATTTAGTGTTGAATTTGGAGTGTCGAGTGTAAAAGCCTGTTTGTCTGTCCACGTACCAAGTAGAACGTGGAGTATATGGTTCATTCTGGAAATTCGGTGCGGGATGCTCGATGCTCTGTAGAGCTGAAATGGAGTGATGATGACGTCCGCACCAAAAGACTTTTCTCTCTCTCTTTCTCGCTCTCTCTCTCTCTCTCGCTGTGAATGATGGTTTATGTTGCATTAATAAATCGATATTGTTCCTTGTGCCATGTGCCAGGTGCACATCGCATCAAGTATCAAGTACAAATGTACTTTGGGATTTCCGATTTCCGACTGTCGACTCCCGACGTTTCCATCTTTCACATCTTTACATGTGCTCTTTATTCTTTATTCTTTAGTTACTTGTTCTTGTAGTCTTTTTCTTTGACGCTCTCAACTCTCAACTCCCACCTCTCATTTTTCACCTACTACGAAATACGAAAAACGAAATACTCTCCATTTTTTATATTCTGTACATTTGGTGTTCGGTGTTGGGTGTTCGGGACAACATAGAATGGTAAAAGGTAAAAGCTGATGAGGTGTGAGGTGGTTTCCATTTTCCCCGAGTATTTTAATTAAAACAAAAAAAAACGTTTTGTATAATAATAACAATTTCAGCAGTAGTTTTGTCTGATTCTACATTCTAACTCTAAATTAGCTTAAAATCTAAACGTACAGTCCAAAGTCCAAAGTTCAAAGGTCATTTCAAATGGGAATTTATCCAAAATGTTCCGTACTGTTTTGTGTACAGATATATGATATCTTAGCTTGGTTTAGTATAAATTCTAGATTCTCATCCGGAGATTCAAATTCGGATTCAGATTCAGAACTTGAGCATTCGGATGGCCCTTTCTCGGATTCCCAGTTTCCGACCGCGCATGAACATGAACAGAAACTCTAGAGAGAGAATGTAATTCTTTGGAGCTACACTCTGCATTCAGCTGTAGAATGTAGAATGTGGAATGTGCAGTACAAAATCTATAAGACATGAGACGGTATAACATGACACATAACAAATTTTCTGTATAAATTCCCAGTGGCTCTCTCGCTCCATGTTGAGAGTTGATACATCTTGTATTTTGTACAGTGTATAGTGTGTCCTGTATCATGTATCATGTGCTCATGTGTGCGTGGTTCGTTAGGATCCCGAACCAAAAGAAGGATAGAAAGAGAAAGAGAGAGAGAGGAAAATCATTTCTGCGGATGGAGTCTGATTCATCTCCAGTCTCGAGCATTGAAAGTTGAACAGTGAGCATGCCATGACAACACCATCCTCATTCAGCTCAAGTAGGAAGCTGAGAACAGATCTACATCTACATTTAATAATATTATCAAGGCCCAAAGACATGCATATAATAACACTATAGTATATAAAATATAGAATATACAACTATGAACTGTGTAAAATGTAAAATGTAAAAGATCTCTTCAATTTAATTGATGAAACTTGTCTGAGAAATTTCCAATCAACTCGTGATTCATTTCTAGATTTCTGGATTTATAGATTTTGCACTTTACACTTTACACAAAGTGTGGAATTTGACAGACGTCAAACATGTTTTATGTTTTTTTTCCTACGTGGAAATTCATCCAGATTATTATTTGATTCTCGATTCTCGATTCTTCATTCTTGATTCAACTTGGTTCCGTACAATTGTGCAACATGATGATTTTCTAACGCGTAAATAGTAAATACTAAATACTAAATACAGAGAAGAACAAGAAACAAGATGATGCTGCTTGTTGGAAGTTGGAAATCCCATCTTGTTGCATTAATTTCATGTTGTTGAGGATAATTAGGATGAGAACAGAGAAACAGAGAACAGCAGTCGGACGTGGAACGTGTCAAGAGTCGAGAGTCAAGAGTCGAGTGCTGAGTGTCGAGTAATTAAATTGCCTTTCCTCTTCCTGTTAAGCCTCTGATTGGGATTCTGATTTTGATTTTGATTGGGATTTCAAGAACAAGAAGAGAATCTCCAGACTCCCGTCTCTGGCTGTTTTGCTTCAACTTTGACATTTGACTTTTGACTTTGTTTATGCTTCTGTACAGTTTTATTTGTATTTGTATTTGTGTTTGTAATTATCCCAGTTTTGTATCATGGTGAACTAGAAGCTGTCAGCTCTTTTGGGAACCATACAAGTTACAAGTTACAAATACATGAACAATGGACAAGGGACATGGATAAATAGCTCTGGGGTTGTTTGTCATTTATCATTCTTCTTATTCTTGTTGTTCTTGTTGTTATTTCCCATTTTCTAGTCATCGCCGACATTCTATCTTTAATCTTTATTCACCACTGACAATTGAAAATTGATAATTGAAAAGAGATACAAAATACAAAACACAACGTGTAATGAAAAAGAGCTTCATTTTCCCTACAATTAAATTTGATTTATTTATTTCACTTTCGCCTTTCGTTCTCCAGGAGGAACAGAATTCAGATTTCAGAGTACAGAGTACAGAGAAAAGTACGGGTTTGATTTTTATAGGGAAATGAGAGCTGTGCGGATTTCTTTACCATTTATTTACTATTTACCCGTTGCTCCGTTTTTGAGTTGACTTTTATTGTTTAAATTAAGTATTAATTTGTGTGGACTAATCCCAGTTGTCAGCTGTCAGTTGTCAGTTTTGAGTTGGAACATTATTCATTGTGCTTAGTCCACAGAGAGTAAAGAGTAAAGAAGCAGGAGGAGGAGGGTTTTTCATGGTGACAACAATAAACAACAAATGTGTGAATTTCAACTTTTATAGAGGTAGTTTGTACAAGTTTCACTACAACCTTTAAACACAAATCAAAAAGTGAAAAAAGAGAGATGTGAAATAATAATGGAATTAGGATATCTATTAAAAATTCTGTCTGTCCCAACTTTCAACTCTTAATCAAAACATTTTTTCTCAGCTTCTCTCTTTCAGTTCCCGTCCTCGTTTCTCGTTTCTTGTAGTTGCTCCATCTCAACTTGTTTTCAATATTTTATTTACATATTTTACATTTTATTAAAATTCTACAAAACTCTGAATCTCTGATTCTTCGAAAGTCTCTGATTTCTACTTTCTACTTGTGTTTGTTTAGCTTTTGAAGTGTCTTGGGTGCAATTGTTATTTGAACGGTACACGGTAGACTAAACTGGACTGGATTTACTATGTTTATTAGCCGTGAGAATGATTCAGAAGGATTCTTCTCCTTTCTTACAAAATAAAAAATACGGATATTACGGAAAACAAGTAAAAAGGCCCGTCAGATGACGGGAAAAATATTATGTCCCACGTCCCAGAAAAATCCTATCCGATGGCTCAGAAATATAAAGTTGTAACATCATCCGGAAAAGAACTCATTCAGTGCGAGAGAGAAAAAAAATAATTTCGTTATAAGTTTCATGGGTTGACCACCATTTTAATTTTAATTTCAATGTAGTTTTACTTTGTGAAAAAGCAACTGCTACTGTGGATTTTTCTGGCCAAAATGTCCGGGCAGCCATCAGAAGAAGTGTTGCTATTTCCTGTTCATTTTACGTAGAACATTTTAGATTTTAGATTCTAGAGAATTCTTTTAGTATTGCTTTTAAAAGGTTTAAAAGGCTGTTAATTTATTTAGAGTTTAGAGTTATTCGGCCGATGATTTTATTGGATTTGTTTCCTGCCAACCAGGAAACACGTGCAATAATGATTTGCCTCAGTTCCTATTGTTGTTTTGCGTCTTGAGGCAACTTTTTCAACAAACAACGTACCTAATTTAACATGGAAAAAAAGAGATATGCACTTTCATGTAGAAAATATCTCATGAATATTCAATATTCAATAATACAAAAAATACAACATGTAAAACAAAAAATGATTTTAAGATTTTCATCGCTCACTCATTAGAAAAATATGAATATTTCCACAGGAAAAGATTCTCAATTATTCCACTTTCCAAACTTAAAATAATGTCATTTCATCAATGCGTAGAATATAGAATACTTGATGAATTTGGAAATATTTTTTTAGTCATTTCTCTTAGCCAGAGTAATAACCATTAAAGCTAGATCTTAGATCCTGACACACGGAATGACAAATGAAGCCATCGGATACGGATTTTATAGAAGGTAGATAAAAAGCTGTATATCTTGCAAATTGCAAAGTAAATCTAACATAAAACATGATATAAATGGGAAATGGGAAATTAAAATTCCAAAATTCAGTCCCATTTTCCATTTCCCATTTTCCATACAATTGAACTTGAAAACCCTTTCTGATTCTGGGTTCTTGGGATTTTGGAGATGGGAATTCCTGAACAGTGAACAGTAAACAGTGAACGGTGAACCGGGAACTAAGAGAAATCTAAAGATAAACATGAGCATGAATTTCGACTTTCCACATTTAGAACAAGCGAAAGGGGAATTGTAATAATAATAATAAATATGAATAAATGGGGCGGAACTTGTGGAATGAGAATGTAGAATCTAAATTGTAAATGGTGGAGTGTGCATTTTGTGGACCACCAACCTCGTTTTAATCTAATAAAAGACAACATAATTGTACACACAAAACCCCCATTCCTTTCGACTTGTACACTGTAAATAGTAGTAGTAGATTCTAAATAGTAAATAGTAAACAGTAAATGACCTTTCCTGTGTCTCAGTTTACATGTGACAACACTGAGAAAAAGATGAGGATTGAATTTGTCATCTTTGTTCTTTGTGTGGTGTAGGATTTTGAAACAAAGATCAAAGATCAAAGATGAGTCAAAGTCAAGTTAAAATCAAATTGGCTCGAAACTTTTAGATTTTCAATCCTTGTTTAATGCGCACATTCCACAGTAATTCTTAAAATTAAATAAAATAAAGAAATTAAAATCCTGTCTAGAGGTTTGAGTCAGACGTCTGTGGTGTTTTTGGTCACGTCTCAAGTGTGAACCACACAACAAAAGAAACTACACTTGACTTGACAAGCTTTTCTCATTTGTATAATGTATAATACAAAATATCAAGGAATTAAAATGAGCGCAGGACTGAGCATTACAAAATGGGACAGTTGGCAATTATCTCAATTAAAATTTCCTGATTGTGAGTGAATAAAATGAAGCTAAACCACAAATCAAGTTTAATAAGTTGAGCGGATTTGGAATTGGATTTCGACTTCTACTTTCTCTTTCTCTTCACGATTCCCGATTGATAAAACATGAAAAGTAAAAACAAAACCATTTGTGAACAAAACGGAGTAGAATCATAAAATAAAAAAATACAAATATGAAATATAGAAATTGAGAATGAATCATTTTCAATTTCCAATGCAAATTCAAATCACTCAAGAATTTTGCACATTTTGCGTGTCTTGTGTTTATGAATGAAAATAAAAGTCCTAGTTTTTTGTTTATATTTGGATTCCAATTCGGATTTGAATTTGACTGTCCGCTTTAGTCTTGAATCTTGAATCTTGAATCTGGTTTTCCTCCTCTTTATGATATTTTTAGCAGTATGCTCAGGGTTTTCAAGGAGAAAGTAGTAAACTGAGTAAAATCAGGAGCTGTACTCAATGCTCAACAGAAAGAAAGAATGAAACTAGAAACTGTATATGGCTCTATATTTTGATTCAGTATAAAAAGTAGTGTATTTTTTAGTAGTGGGGGATTAAAATAGAAGAGGAGAAAAACAAGATTTCACACATTTTACTTTTCCTTTTACGACTCATACTGTTTTTTTTACTATCGACTACAAACTACAAACAACTCAAAGCTCAAAGCTCAAAGCTTGAGGCTTGAGGCTCACAACTGGCAACTGGAAACATAAAAAATAAAAACTATCCATCTTGTAGAAATAATGTGCTGTCAGCATCTTTTTTCTTCACTCATGACTCTTGCCTCCTTTTGCCTCTTGGCTTTTGGCTTTTTGTTCATGAGTCATGACTTTCTCCACAATTCGCAACCCACAGCCCACAGTTTACAACGCCCAAGTTGTAGATGATGGACCTTTTTCCTTCTTTATATTTATTTCTAGATTCTCGATTTCTAGATTCTACATCTTTTGAGATTCTTTTTACTCTGTATTCTTTGTACACAAAACTTCTGCTGTCTGCAGTCTGCAGTCTGCTCGTCATCTTTTCTTTGTTTGTATCAGAGGATTTTTATTATGGTCCAGAGAAATTTGATCAGTCTCAGTTTATCCTCATAAAACCAAACCACAATCCAAGACAAAAGGAGTTTTGTCCATCTTTTCATCTGCATCTTTAATCTTTATAATTATTTATCTTGTATCACTCAACACTCACAACATTCTGTTGATGTTAGCTGTCAGCCTTGTGCCTTGTGTAATCTAAACTCTCAACCAAATCCAGATTCTGGAATCCATGCCACAGTCACAGTGAAGCTCGGGCTAATTATTTATTCAAAGAAATCCTCATCTCTCAAGCTGTAAATAAAAAGCCAGCCATCGCTTGTGCTTTTTACTCTTTAGACCATTTGTTGAAAGGAAATAGGAAAACAAACTGATTTTCCAATGGTTTTCATTTTTCATCTATTTTTTAACGTAATTATTGATCTTTTTTCACATCATTTTTGATCCACTGAAATCTGTATATTTTGGTAAAAATCGAGAAAAAAGAAACTGTGTTTATGAGAGAGTCAAGATGACCTTTGTAAAGATGATTTGACTGGACTTTGGACTTTGTACTTTGGACTTTGTGTCTTGATTCTTGATTCTTGATGTACAGGATCGAAGATGAGGAATGAGAGAAAAGTGTGGAAAGTGTAAGCGGATAAAAAAGGTCCAGTTTTTTCTTGGCCATTCCAAGTTTCACAGATTATTCTGGCGGATTCTGGTGGAAGTGGGATGTGGGATGTGGGATGTGGGTTTTATCTCGACGGATGTATTTATATTTTATACCAAAGAGTCTCGAGTCTACGTCTAAACTAGCCCATTCATTCTCATCTTCTTGTTCTTTTGGATGGTGGCTGTTCGCTGGTGGCTGGTCCATGGTGGGCGATTAAAGGATAAAGAGAAGAAGAAGAAGATGATGATGATGATGCTGGTACTAGAACTAAAACTAAAACTAGAACTAAAACTGACTGCAGAAATGGTGATGACGTTGATGTTGGAGGTTGAAGTCAAGTGAAAGTTTTTACTTTTGATGGCACACATTAACTCCACTTTTTATAGATCTTTTATCCCCTGTCCTGTCTCTTTACTCTTTACACTTTACACACATCTTTCTTCATCTCTTTTTCAACCTTTTTTTGGGTTCTTTCTTTTTTTCTTCTTCTTCTGTCTTCTGTATTTTGTATAAAATGTAAAAGTGTGACCAATCCCAATCCTCACGGTACATAATACATAATCATAAGAATAATAATTAATAATAATCTGTAATCAAACGAACATGAAAACGCAAAGGAAAACGAAAAAATATGGTCAAATCAAAAAAGGTGTGTCTTGACTCGAGTCTCAAATTCCGATTCTGGATTCTCGAGGAAAAATAAAGTTGAGAAAAAGTCGGAGAGTCTGAATTTTTTCACAAGGGACAAAACCAAAAAATAGACAAACTTTGATTCCTAAAAGATCCGCGATTGGGAATTTAGGAAATGCTCAGGAATTCCTAGGAATATGAAACATACTTTATTTTTACTTAATACATTGTGTTTGTCCGCCGTCCAGAACCTTTTTATGTACATTGTGCAATGTGAATAATAGAGAGGATAAAAGTAGAAGGAGCCCTTTTAGATTTTAGATTCAATTTAAATGGAAATGACAGGACAACATTTCATTTCATTTCTTTTTTTGTCTCTCACTCTCACTTTTAACCAGTCTCAGTCTCAGACTCGGTTCTCTATATTTCTGTTTTTCTTTCTATTTCTATTTGTGTCCTTTCATGTTTAATGTAAAGCCTGAGGGAGATGACGGGTGACGTCGGATAAAGGATGGACAATGGAAACTGCAGTCCACAAACTACAAAGTACAAAGCAAAAAATAGAAAAAATAGAGACAGCACACAACAAAGGTTTTTGAAATCTCTTTCTGTAGTTTATATTTAGAACTTGGGATTGAGATTTGAGAATTGAGATGAAGTTCCATTACAAATACAAAATACACAAATAAAAATAAAAACAAAAGCAAACAACAAACATTCACAAGGGTCATTATGTAAAACAAAAGTGGAAATAGAGCGGACAGAGTAAATGCAAATACAAATACAAATAAAAATACTCTTCACTCTGACTCTTGATCCAGTTCAAATTCTACAATTGTAGAGTCTAAAAGCTGGGGATATTTTTAAAGTTGAGCAGGTTTAAAAATACAACTAAAAGTGTATACAAAAGTGTGATGACTGACGACAGGAATATTTTTGTCCTGCGTCCTGTGTGTATTAACGGTGTTTCATATGCGTAATTCAAGTATTTCAAGTAGCCTCAAGCTTCAAGTTTCAGAGTTTCAACTTTCAAGTTGCAAGGACATGAAAGTTTAATGTCTAAAAAAATAATGTCAATCATATTATGTATTTTGTGCATCTGAAAATTGAACGGGGTTAAAAATTGACCTACAACAATGGTATTTAGGACAGGAAAATAAGTTTAAAAATAATAATTTTTATCATTAAAAATACTTTGTACAGGAATTTAAAAGAATTGATTAAGATTCCAAATTCTAAAATGATTCAATGTTGGTTTTTGTTTGTTTTTCTACGAGGAATTGACGTGTATTTTCATATTTTCATATTTTTGTTTTATTGCAGACTGTTTGAAGAACATGGAGAACTGCTGGAACTTTTTGAGAAATTTAAAACGTTAAAGACGCGAGAAGAACAAGAAGAAAGTTTAGAGTTGCAAGAACATGCTGCCATGGTCATGGCCACCTTAGATCAGGGTAATCAATTATCAATTATCTTTTTTCCTTTTCTTTATCTCTCATTTCTCATTTTCGTCTTCTTTTCAATTTGATATTAAATATTTTTATGACTGATTTTTGATATTTTACAGCGATCCGTTCCCTGGACAAGCCTGATGTATTCATTTCCTTTTTAGAACAAGGTACTCCATTTTTTGAATGCTCTGTGCTCAATAGTCAATGCATATTCATGATATTATTATTATTATTCAAGGATAAGGAATCAAAACCTTTTCCTTTTTTTAATGTACTGTAACATTTGTAATTAAATTTGTAATTTTTTGTTTATTCTTGTTTTTCACAGTCGGCTCGTCGCATCGTCGCATCCCCAATTATAAAAAAGACTACTTTTGGGTAACTACTCTATTTTTACTATTTTTTTCCATCTTTTCGGTTCCCCCTTTTTTTTTAAAAACAAAATGTGGTTGTGTATCTACTGTCTATAATTCATAGATTTTTTTTCCATCCATTTTTCTCATTGATCAAAATGCTCAAAATTTACAAAGTGTATCCAAATTATTCACTTTTCCCTTTCCCGCTCTACTATTTTTCCTCTTCTCATTTTCTCATTATTATGCAAAAAAAAGAAGAGGATGGAATTGTAAAACAGAAAGAGAAGCGTAGATATCTTTTACCTTTGATTCAACTCTGAAACTCCCAGTTCCCAGGAAAGAAGACAGAGGAAAGAGTAACCAATGACAACCACAAATGTTACCATATCCACAATTTCTCCGTTTCCAATTTTCCCTCCTCGCTCCTTCAAACTCCAAACATGAACTTGCGGTTGTCGCTTGTCTCCATTTCCCCTTTGCTTTGAATATTATTATTATTATTGTATTTTTGGTGGTACGAGCTACGAGGTTTTCTCTAGATTCTAGATTTATTGACACACATATATTTTCATGTCAGGAGTCGCGACCTACCTGAAATCTAGACCAGAGAAAAAAGATGAGCTCTCTTCTTGCTCATTCGTATGTATTTTCTATTCATAATATTTGTATATTGTGCATTCAAAATTTATCTATATGATTTGTCAGTGAAAGGGGAAAAGTAAAAAGTCAAAGTACAAAAAGCTCTGGCGTCTTGAGTTTGGAATCTGGAAGGAACAAAACCAACAACAAATCAAAAACAAGGGTAACTTTTCTCCTAAAGGAGAAATGCCAGTATAAAATATAAAACATAAAATACAATCGACACCCGAGCTACAAATTCTAATTAATGTGTGGCCGATCCAAGTTTCAGTAAATCATTGTAAAATTATTAGATTTGACGAACTTACCTTAAGTGAAGTCCGATCTTAATTATATTAACGAAGCTCGTATTCCACATTTCATATTTACTATGTAGTCCTTGGTTAGTATGGCAACTATCCACACATTTTCAACTAATCAAAAGTGAAAACTCCGCCTTCATATCTAATACCCATACTTACA
>JABASP010000929.1:0-37502 GCA_019776565.1 Sminthurinus signatus | reverse complement strand
CTTCGACCACTTTTCCAACCATTTCGACCACTTTCCAGCCAAAACGGTCGGTTTCCCGACCACCGACCATCAGATTCTCTCGGGATTGTTAAGCTCAGCCCCAGTCTCTAGTCTCGAGTTAACATTCACGGAATGAAAATCAACTGAAAATTTAGTGCTGACCGAGTTTCTGACGAGTTTTTGGTTTGAGGTTTTCCCGTGTTTCGTTCAAAATATTTCCCACATTTCTCAACCAACTTCATATCGTCGAGTGTGGAGAGGTGTGAAATATTTCCTGTTTTCAATCTACTTCTCTGTTTTCAACTCTTTACTCTCTGCACCTCTTCATTCGTTTAGTTTCCAGTTTTCTAGCAGTACGAAAGCCAAACCACATTAAATTAAACTAAACCAAAAGACATATACGTCAAAATTCAAAATTCAAAATCAATGTCTTCATTTTACATTTTATACAGCATTTGAATTAAAATAAAGTTATCTAGAATTTAAAGTGACTGTACTCAAGACTTAAGATTTGAGAAATTAAAATTGAGACTAAAGAAAGATTGCAAAATATCCTGATATTTTTGTGTGATTATGATGAAATCCTTATTTTCAAGTAATAGTGCGAGATCACATAAGACTCAGACGACGGCCGAACGGCCATCCATCACAACTCAGAGTGAGACAAAAGAGGAACATCGACCAGTCAATCTAGTCAAGGAGGAGGTGGAAGAAAAGAGTATCATTGTTCACGTGGTTCCTGTGGAAAAACTCATTTGACTTCCTGGTTCATACAACATGAATTAACCTTAACTTTGACAATCTACAATTTTTCTATACTTTCTACTTGTAAAAAGGTGTATTTGTATTTGTAGTTCCTTCTTTGTGCACATATTGAATTTGGATCTTTCAATCATCTACATCCTCAACTTGGAAACCGGTGTTTAAAGTTAAAGTTAAAGTTTTGTGAATTTTAAGTAGAATAATCTAAATAAAGCAAAAAAGAAGTAGGACAAACAGTGGGAAAACTATGGAAAATACTGTATAAATTCCAAAGAGAAGATGAGTAAAAAAAAAGTAGTGTTTTCTTGGCTCTTGGTTTGACTTGACTTGGCTTGCCATTGCTACTTTTGTCCGGAAATAGATTATTAGTCCCCTGTTGACTATTCACTATTCAGTGTTCAGTAGTCTCAAGGATGGAATTTGGATTGAGATTGTCTGACCCCGTCTGGATTTCCGTCCGGGTTTGAAGTTTGAAGTCAAAGTATAAACTTACATCCATGTACCAATTTACCATGTAGTTGTCTGAGCGGAAGAAGGAGGATGCAAGAAATACTTGGGTAAGAATTAATATAAAGTGCATCTCATAATAATAATAATACTAATAATATCAACCATTATTCACTCATGTACAATATTATCCACTTTTATAGATAGATAATTATCCATATCAATATCAATATCAATTTTAATACCGGTATTAGGATTTTGTTTTGACTCGTGTCTGTAGTCTGTATTTTGTAGTCTGTATAAAGCATAAAGTATAAACGATCTTTCTATAGATTCTAGATGCTAGATTCTAGATTCTAGATAATCTACCATCATTTCTATGGCTATTATAGGATAATAAGTAATCAGGCTAAATACTAAATACTGTCAATCTCAATTTCCTCATCCTTTTCATACCATTTCCAATTTTCACCACGACTAAATATTCTACACTCTACACTGTACACTGAACATGTATGAAAGTGTATGAAGAGGAAGCGTGAAAGTGAAATTGAAACGTGAGCTCAAATTCTACACTCTACACTTCACATCACTTCACTTGACTTTCCTCTCCATAACGGAACATACCACACTCAATCTTGTACACTGTAGATTGTAGATGGTAGATTGTAGATGTATAATAGAAACTAGCATTTGGGATACATAAGCAATTTATATGCAATTTACACCAGTGGCTGTGGCTTTGGATGTGTCTTCTAGGCAATTTATACTGTAAACTGTACACTCTAGACTTTAGGCTGTGCAGTTATTAGAGCAGATCCAGAGAAAGATCCGCATCTACAGCCAGAACCACAGTAAACTGGAGGTCTTATAGTGGAATAACCTTAATGCAAGTCGATGGAGCATTCAATTCCTGATCTGAGATTCCCTCTTGATACACTCACTCACTGTGTACTCTGTACACTTCTTGACTTTCACTCCGACTTCCAATTCGATCCTCCTCCTACTATCATTTTCACATCTCTCTGACTCTCTCTTTCTCCATGTGACCACATTTCAGCATGTACAAATGTACCGTGTACATTTTATATTGTACAGTGCACAGTGTATAGTGTACAGTGTACAACCATTAGCATTTAGCATTAGTATTTAGAGGAAATCCTCAGAGAGAATTATTAAGGGATTTTTTCCCTTCCTCCCTTTTGCCTTTTTGGGTTAATTGACTAGGAAATGTGTCAAGCTAAATAAAGGGAATAAAGGCCTTTTTGAATAAAGAGGAATACTTTTTGCTTCTTTTGCTCCTATATGAAGATTATTATTGAAATCCTGAGGTTTACTCGATAATCGAGTCAATAATAATAACAATAAATATTATTATTAATGATTTTATTTTCTATTTAATCAATTATCTGTATTAGTTCTGGTGATTAGAAGCAGGATAAAAATTAAGATGCTGGGATTTTAAGAGTTTTGATAAAATGGTAAAATGATAAAATGATAAAGATTTCCCTATTACTTTTATTTGTACTCTTATTTGTATTTGAGGGTAAAGTACACAATTAAACTTTATAAGCCATAACAGATAAAGAATAAAGATGAACTCGGTCAATCTGGAAGCTGGAATTTGGGATCGGGAATGTTTGTCTTCATGCATAAATGTTACAATATGCATTGAACTGGAATGGAGGAATGGACCATGGACCATGGAGAATGGACTAAGGATTCATAAACTTGATTGTAAATTGCACATTGTACATTGTACAATGTACAAGCTGCATATAAAGTTTTCAAGTTTGTTCCATAATATTTCATATTTTGTTTATTTTGTATTTTGTCTTTATTTGTTGTTCGAGTTGAGGCTGGAGACTCGAGGAGAGGATTGAGAATTGAGAATGGCGGATGGAGGATGGAAAATATAGAATTGAGGCTTGAGACATGAGACGCATGATATGATATTCGTATTTCTTACTATTGTAAACTGTAGAGTGTACACTTTACTGTACACTTTATACAGAGATGGTTCGTTGGTTGGGTTTATTGGACAATTCAAATAGCTCAACTGTGAAAGTTTCCTCAGAATTCCTGTTTCCTCTATTCACAATTTCAATTTAAACTTTCCATTTAGATGCGTATCTCTATTCTGTATTCTCCATTCTCCATCCTCCCCTTTCCATAGTTCACATTCACATTCAGATTCACATCAAGCACGTTCTATCTCTATCACTAGTATTATTATTATTATCATCATCGGTACACCCTTTACATAATACATAATACACACACATACACATACCATTCCATACCGCACAGGCACATGCACATGCTTCCTCCTTGGAATTTCACATGCACTCCACCATCCACCATCCAAAATCCACAGAATCCAGAATCCAGAATCCAGAGGATTCAACTCGACCCAACTCTTTCGTCATCCAAGTTCCAGTTACAAATTCGAATTCCAACTCCAACTACACAATTCAAACTTTTAGTCATCTAATTCAACACACACAAGTCCAACTTTGACAACAACTATTCCATCTTGTGTACAGGAGAGTTATATACGTATAAAAGGTAGAAGATAGGACTAGCCATAATAATACGCTTGATTATTCAGGTAGGAAAAAAGTGAAGAATGAAGAATGTCCTGTGGAGGAAATCTGGTTCTGGTTCTCTGGATCTTTCCACCATCACCATATTGTTGTACAGTGTACAGTTGGAAATTGTACAACCAAAAGTTAGCCAATGAATTTTAGAATTTTGGGATTGAGATGAGAGTGGAGAAGACGGAGAATGGAGAATAACATCATCATTTGCTAGATCCTCTCTGCAGTCTAAAGTCTACTCTTTCCTCTTTCCTCTTTTTACTTTTTACTTTTTACACATGTGTATATTTATTCCATATGATATGGCTACTGATGAAAAAGAGTGGATTTTTCTAGACAATTTTTCTTTCCTTACTACATAATGCATGACACATAAATTGTACGCTTTATGTTGTACTTGGTACATTGGTACATGGTAAATCGTAAATAGTACATACAAAACATACAACATACAGCATACAGTCATTGTATATTGTATTGTATTGTAAAGAATGAGAGGAAGAACAGAAAAGAAAAAGAAAGATGGAAGGAAATTGCAAATTTCAAGTTTTCCCATCCGTGCACATTAAATTACCCAAGTTCAAGTTGTGAACTTTTCCATGTTCACTATCACCATCACTATACCTATAGTATGTGCTATGGCCTACAAATATCTTCATCTTCATCTTGTCCATTGTCCATAGTCCATCCTTTCTCCTTGCTGTACCGCAGTGCGTATTAAATATGCAGGAAAATGTACAATGAACAAAGTACAAATGTACATCCACGCACACACACATAAAATAGAGGAGTAAAATGTAGGTCCAGGTCCAGATTCCGAACCAGAACCAGAACCAAAACTAGATTCAGGTCTCATTTATCCTACATCCTCATCCTCATCCAACGTCCTAGATTCTAGATTCCTTGTAGATGTGATGGGGAATGATTACTCGGGATTTATGTTGTTCCCCGTACAGACTTTAGACGGCAGACAAAGCTCTCCACTTTTCAGTATAGTAGATGGGACTCCGAACAATAAATTTTCTTTTATCATCTCTTTCACATGCACACGGAATGGGAAAGATCATGCTAAAAATATGGAAAATTTCAAAGGAGAAACATGGACATGGAAATGGAAATGGGAATGGTACTCGTTACTTTTGAACATTGGACAGATTTGTCTTCATGAGCTTAAATTTTGATTTTGATTGCGATTGTGGTTTTACCTTTGATCTTCTTTTGTCTTTGGTCTTTGACCCCTTGCACTTTACATTTTGTATTTTGTACGATATTTTGAACGCCTAAAGGTAAATGGAAAATTGGACCATTGGAAAATGGGTAATCTCAATTTTACGAGGTATTATTTGTATAAAAGTGGCACCTCCAAACTTTTAACTTTCAAGTGAAACTGGAACTGGAACTGGAACTGGAAATGGGGTTGAATGATGATGAATGATGAATGAGAAATGAGAAATGAGAGAGGACCTTTAAACTCTGTAAAATACTAATAAAAGTTTACACAGTGAAATGGAGATTTATATTTGAAACTACAGGCTAACAAGTAGGAACAACATACAACATACTTGGAAACTTGTGACTCACTAAAGTTTAACTTCTAAAGTGACGGCGGTTGAATAAATTATTTTGCATGGATTTTGTTTGCTTCTCTGTATCTGTATCTGTATTTCTGTACTCTACTTTCTACTTTGTATAATAAAGTTATTATTTACTGTGCTCAGTGCTCAGTGCACACTCAATACTATTAAAAGTATTTACTGCATACAATTCGCACACCATTCAAATCTCTGTATTTGATATCAGAGTGTGTGTGTGTGTGTGAGTACATTATGTAAATTGCGTAAGTGTGTGTATTTGTATTTAGTACTGAGTATTTATACATAAAGAAGTGTAGTCTGTTTTGTGTTTTGATGAGAGTGAAAGAGGACGGGATTTCCTGTCTGTCACACAGTAATCATAATAATAATTCAAATATTATTATTCAAATTCCACTCCACTCATAAAATGGAAATTGTTCAAATTTCCCTACACTCTACATTCTAAATACACCACACAAAGTTGGAGGTTGGAGGTTGGAGGTCTTCACTGGATTTGGTTTGAATTGGGTTTGGTTTGGTCTCAAGTTTTCTGTGTGCACAAGTAATTTCTAGGAAAGAGTTCCATGTAAATTTTACATGTACAATTTACTCATATACAAATACAGCTGTACTAGTACACACTCAATTCAATACTCAAAATGCACGTTCATTTCCATTGTCCATTGTTGAAAATGCACAGTGTTTCAATTCTGGATTCTACACACTTTGCCTATAGTTTTTCAAATGTTGCTGCTCTGTTCTGTTCTGATCTGTACTGTGCTGTGGCTTTGTATTAAATGTTCTGTTTTGTAGATAACTCTATTATAAAGACATGACGTATGGTTTGATGACGTTTGAATTCTGAATTCTGAATTCTGAATGACTAATGTTTGATTGTTTGATTGCACAAGTTACACTCTGTGACAGTGTGACATTCTCACCCAAAACCAAGCGGTGTTCCTCAGACAATAATGAAGGAGCCAAAGATGGATTCTGCAGTTTGTGTGAATAGGAATTGGTGAATGGAGAGGAGAAGAAAATATAGCAAATACCAAATAGAAAATGTATACTTTGTATAAAGATGGTGATGATTTGTACTTTGTGCTTTGTACTTTGTACACAATTCAAGTTCCAAGTGCATTAACAAACTGGGATTCATACAGTGAATTTCCAATGTTTGTGCTCTGTGTAGAATGTAGAATAACTGGAAATAGAAAAGGAGAGAGTGAGTTAAAGTGTGAGTGGTGAGTGGTGAGGAGGAAAAGGATACAAAATTTTGGACCATCCAATTCCTCTTCGGTACTGTACAGAAGTAAACAAGTTGAGAACTGGAGAGAGAACTTCAGCAGGCCAAACCAAACCAAATAGGCCATTCTACTCTGTTACTCTGTTACTGGTATTTTTCTACTTGTTTGGCAAGAGTTTGTATGATAAAGGATAAAGGTATAAAGGTATAAAGTGGAGTATGGAGTATGGACTATGGAGTATGTTGGCACACGGGATTCTGGGGTTTGAAGTATACAAAAAATAGAAAGGGGGAGAGAGGGGAAAGTGAAGAGTGAAAGTACATCGGAGCACAGAGCACAGATTTTGTTTACATTGAATAAACTTGTATTTTCCGTGAAAACATTATATTATTCCCTACATTTCCCTGTAAATAACCGATTCACATTTATTACATTCTCACTCACTCACTCCATCTCTCCATCTCTCCATCCCATTTCTCGTCCGCTTTCCTCCAGCTTTCCCCCTTTCCGTTCTCCTTCCTCACCTTTCTCCTTTCTCCGTTTTCCGTTCTGACTCCCCATTTTATTCATATTAGTACAACGCATGTTACTACAAGGAAAACATCGTATATTATCCGTATACCCAAACAATCAAACAGACAACCAGACAAACAAACAAACAGAAATCGGAAAACGGAAACTTTCCTTTTTTTCACCTCCAACAATTCAAATTTTCCTACATAAGTTTCAAGTATTCAAGTTGTAAGTTACAAGGTACGCGGATTTCTACTGTATGAGCGTTAAAGTCTAATAGAGGTTCTAATAAATCAAACCTTTCATTAGAGAAAGAGAAAGAAAGTTTATAATTTTTAAACTAATAAAATGTATCGGAAATAGTAAATAGTAAAATGCTTTGAGATTATGCATTGACATTAGAAAAAGGGAAATCAATTTCAGTTGGATCCTCTAAAACGGTAGTTTAAATGATGAGATGATTATTGTTTTTAATCAGATGATGCTCTACTTTGGTTTTTGGTCTTTGGTCTTTGGTCTTTGGATAATGGGTAATGGGTAATGAGTAGATGGATGAGTGGGTGGGATGTGGAAGGCGGAGTCATTACGCTTACACTCACGATAAATAATCTTTAATCCTCTCACCACACGGAAAAAGTCATTGACATTACCATTTCTATTTCCATTGCTATTGCTGTGGTTGTCCTTGTTCCTGTTCTTGTTTTTATTCTCACTCTCATTCTCATTCTCTTTGAGCTTTCTCTTTTCTCTTTTGGTCATTGAGGTTAAAGTTCCGGTAATGTAACAAAATATAAGATAATGTGTATTTGTGTGAGGCACATCACCTTAATTGCACCAAAAGTCAAAGTCGCCCATTCATTTAATTTAATTCCATTCCATTTCAGGTCAAGTCAGATCCGAATCCAACTACAACTACAAGTACGAATACAAATACAAATGCTGTAGGTTGTACATTGTACATTGTACAAATTGGGTGCAAATGTGCTATACCACACTCATAAAATGTATATAAATATGGTATGGTATTTTTGGGGTGTTTGTGCTTTACCATGTGCAGGATGAATACACAATGTACAATGTACATGATAGAGACGGCGGAAGCTCTTTTACATGTTTCAATAGGTATACAGAGTGCACAGAGATGTGGATGTGGATATGGATGTGGATTTGGGATACAAGGAGTAAAAAGAGGTGATTCGAGATTCAAGCTTCAAGATTCAAGGATGTGATCCCATGATAGTGTGCAGTATCTAGTATCTAGTATCTAGTATCTAGTATCTCTCGATAGTATCCAAAAGTATTATGGCCTCCGCCTTCGTGTTCGAGATAGTGATTGTTACTCCTCTTCTGACTGGTTAATGTATTGCGATCAGAAAGTGAATTGAAAGTGACAAATTTGACGATGCAACCGAGAGACTCTCACTCACTTTGATACGCTTTACTCTCTACTCTCTAGACTCTAGTTCCTCCTTTCTCCTTTCTCCTTTCTACTTTCTCGTGTCTTCGTTCTCTTCTTTCTCTTCTCCCTTTCTTTCTCTTTTGCTCTCTTGTGTACAAAGTTCAGACTAACTTAGCCAGACCTCTTTATGGGGCAGCTAGCGAGCGAGGAGACGATAAACTTCAACTTCAACTCTTATGTGACATGGCAGCACCAAGCCTTCTTTTCTCCAGTTCTCCAGTTCTCCAGCTTCAATCACATATCACATACATGTATCTAGTATCTAGTATCTAGACACATCCATACATCTATATATGATATATGCATAGGCATAGGTAAGCCATGGAATAGACATACATTTTTTATACATGCGTCTCTTTATGCAGTATGTACAATGTCCAATGTACAATGTACATTGTACACGAAGAGTATTCGGATTCTGGTTCTGGTTCTGGTACTGGTGCCAGCTCAAGAGTTTTGGCAACGGCACGATCGGCACAAGAGAAGACTTGAAGAATAAGAAGGAAAAGAAGAAGGAAGAACGAGTAATCAACTGTGTCAAGCGATTGGATTCAAAGTCCTTTTTTGTACTTTGTAGATACTTTGCTCGTTGTATACATTGAACGTTGAACGTTTTGTACTACCGATAGCCAAGGAGGATTCAACCTACTCTACATTCAACATTCGACATTCTACATATCTGATCTTTTGCTCCATTCTCTGTAGACTGTGGATGCACTCTATAGATCTCACAGTTAGATCTTTAAGAAGAGGCCGACAAAGAACTAATGTTCTCACATATTCTTTGTATTTTACAAACTACACTTGTGATGTACTTTGAGCACTGTTCACTGTTCACTCTTTTCTGTACTTTACTGTACACTCTGACGCATGAATCTGGAATCAAAGTTGGTGCAGAACCATGAGAAATTTCGTGCTAAATAACTTGTCTTTTATAACATTTACTTCTTTGGCGAGACTTTTCTACAAGAGAAAGTCGTCTAGTTTCAAAATGTCCTGTTTTTCATTTCCATAACCTTTGATTCTTTCCTCTCATCTTTTTAAATATAAATCTCAACCTTTTCTTTTCTTATTAATAACTTTTTATGATTCACTTCAAATAATTTGAAAGCACAAAATATTACAGCATTTTTCTCTTCTTATTGTACGTATAGTATAATTTTTATAAATAATTACGAATCACAAATTTCACAACTCAATTTTTATACCTGTTTTATCATTTGTAGTTTGTATCAAAGCAATTATCACAGTGATTTTGGTGTAAAAAGTGTGCATTTTGCTTTTGAATTTTGAACAATGAACAGTAAAGATGAGCGAAAAGAATAAATAGTTTCATAAAGTAGTTTAAGGATGAAAATTGTACATTGTACATTTAGTGTAGTGAATGTGGATCCGAGTTAACTTTTTCTAGACTCCAGATTCCACACACTAGATTCTAGATTCTAGTGAAAAAAGCTGGAAGAAGAATAGAAAACCCCAAAACGAGAAGAGAAATAGTCTAGCTTCTAAATTCTAAAGTGTAGAAAGTAGAATCTACAATCTAGCTAAATGGAAAGAAAGCACAGAAACAGAGAGACAGAGAAACAGAGAAACAGAGAGAAGAGAGAGGAGTTTAGACAAGGATAGAAAAGTCAAACAAACTTTTTGCCAGGCAGGATGAGGAGGCGTTCAATAGGAAGGAAAATAAAGCAAGTAGAAAATGGGAAGACATCATATGCACAACTATAAATTCTACACTATACTTTGTACTTTATACACCTTAATACAACTCTTCCTTTATATTCTACATACTTATATACTCATGTATTACACACCCGAAGAAACTCTTTTTCCTTCCTCCTCCTTTGTTTCTGTATCTGAACATTGGATCTATATTGTAAACTTTAGACAAAATTTAGCAGCACTTTTTAACATTAAATGTACACACAATGTACCATGTACAAAAATGTACAATGTACATATTACACAGACAAGGATTTTTCATCGTCGTCCTGGTCCTCGCTTCTTTTTTTTCAAAATTCAATTTTCAAGACAACCCCAGAGGGATTCCCAACAACAAAACGAAAAGGAAAAGGAAAAAGAAAAGCAAAACGTTCCTTCCTTCTGCTGTACTCACCTAAACTACGTTAAACTAAACTAAACTAAGCTAAACTCCTAAAATCTAAAATACTTTGGACTTTTCAGAAAAAAAACTGTGAATGTGAGTGTTTATGAATGTGAATTCTTTCAATGTGAAAAAAGATAAGAAAAAAAAGAACGAGAAAACCAACCAGAGACAGAATTCCAATTCTTTCTCATACTACTACTGCTTTCTTCTACAGAATTTTTATACACTTTTTAAAAAGTAGTTGGACACCTTTTTATAACCAAAACCTTCACTTTTTGCATTTTGAGTTTGAATTTGAGCTCGAGTTGACTGTGACAACAAGTACAAGTACAAGTTTTTGTTATTCTTTCAAGGTTTTCAGTCTCCATTCTTCTCCATTCTTGAGTCTAGAGTCTAGAGTCTAGAATCTAGAGTCTTGAGACAACTATAACTTTGAAGAAATTTTCATTTTAATATTTCATCACCATCATCAAAATTGGACAAGAGACAAGTCTCGAGTCTCGAGTCGAGTAAAAAGTCAGTCTACAGTGTACACTTTCTACTACCTCGACTCTAGACTGAAGAATGAAGATTGAAGAATGAAAAATGAAATCACTATCAGCCATTATTTTACACAATATTTTATGTAATCCAAATGTGTCAACAGACCAACGCAACGACTGGCTCGGCAGAGCTGAGCTGCCTCAAGTCGTGAGCACGGAAACGGGCACGAGCACAAGCATGAGAACGAGAAAGAACACGAACAATGCACAAGAGAAAAGCGAAAAGGAATACACTTAAGACTGGCTAACATTTTTTATAATATACAATCTACAATGTGACACAGCCAGGAAAAGTTTTTACCTCGAGGCTCGAGGTGTCTATCTACTATCTATGCTTTATCTTAGCTATGTTGTATGTTGTACTGGGTTTAGTATGCAGAGAGTCTTCAACTGTATTATTATTCATATTTTCTCGTTTATATTATAGATTGTACACTGTCTACCTTTTTAATCAGTCTCTGTCATAATATTTACGGAATAATGACATTATCACCATTTTCCCCATCACAAGTATGTTATATTGAATACTGATACTGATACTGAATATTGAATATAAAGTACTGACAATGCCAATGGACAACTCTGAGATATGCAACTCTGCATGCCAACAGTAGGAATATGATATACGATATACGATAGGGATACGGATAATTGAGTTATTATCCTTCTTTTATTATCCTGCCAGCTCAAGGACTGTAACTTGAGTCAGTGAGTGAGCGACTCAAAGTTGCTTGATTTTTCGGCTAGACATTTTAATAAATATACCTATAAAGTATAAAGTATAAATAGATTGGATTTCTTACTTCATAATACAAGAATACATAATACATAATATATTCAACATTCACTTTCCCTTTCCCTTTATTTCTTTTATTACTAGAGCTCATAATATTATTATTATTTATTTATCAGTTTTGTGATAAGTACAAGAAAGCTAAAAGGTGTCATCATTTTAATGATTTATTATTCCCAAATTCCAATTCTAATTCAAATCATATAGTGCACTTTTCAAAATGCTTTCATATTACATATTACATACAAAATATAAAGTACAAATATTAATGTACAATGTACAATGTACATGTAAATCTAAGTAAATGAACTAGGCAATTAAATCATGGAATTACCCAAAATTACTGCTCTCAGGCCTCAGGAAAACATTTCCTGAGCAGACGTTTTTACTTTTTTCTACAATGTATAGCTTTAGATTTTGGAGTCTACTATCGAAAATTAGGTAATGATAGTGCTAAGGGCTGAGCTGAGACATACAAATCCATGCAAAGTAATTTTTGTAATAGGTTGTTTATAGAGTTTAATGAGCAAAGCTGAAGATATTTTATGGTACAAAATACAAAATACAAATACAAATACAAGTACAATTACAGATGCAAGCATAAGGTACAAAATAATGATGAGTAAAATTGGTAGTAAGTAGTAAATCATTTCCTTGAGACTTGAGACTTGAGATTTGAGACATGTACAATGTACATTTTACATTTAGTACTTTATTTGTTGAAAATCTGGGATAATTTGTGAATAGATAATGAATCCTGAAATATTTCTAGAAAGGGATTTCAAAGCTTGATGTAAAAGTTTTTTATAATATTCCGAGTATTTCTGAGTGCTTTTTATTTATTTTTTTCCAAAGGATCCAGGTTTCTTTGAGAATTTTTAAATTCAAAATTTACTGCAGTGTACCACTCTACACTCTACAGTCCACAGACTACGGTCTACAGTCTACAGTCTACAGTCTACACATGTCACACGTTTGAAATTTGAAATGGAATAGGAAAAAAGGAGTGGGACTATACATGTAAAATGTACAAAATATACTATGTATTATGTATACGCAGAGAGGAGAGGAATAGTGAAAGGAAAAGAAAGAGAGAGGATGCGAATGAAATTCGTGATGATGGTGATGATGATTCAATATAGAAAATGACGAGAGAATGTAATAAAATTGGAATTCTTACTCTGTTTTGCCCTCCTTTTTCCCCCTTTTCTCTCCTTGTATAATAAAGCTACAGCTATCTGAATCTGAATCTACTCTTCTTTTTTCTACTTCTAGCTCTAGTTCTAGTTTTTCTTGCTTCGTCCTCAGAATAAAAGTAAGTACTTTCACGTCGTCGACGGCTTCGGCTTCGTCGTAGTCATACACATCTATCGACAGATTCTCACTCTTGTTATCCTTTCTTCTTTCTCCTGTTCTCACCGTTCATCTTCACACACTCCATACTCTATACTCCATACTCCATTCTCCTTACAGCTTGGCACAGGGTGGGCGATGCATGTGAAAAATTATGTTCTTCTTTTTATTATGGCCAATGTGCATGCAAACAACCTTTTTTCCACTATTTTTTTGCTGTGTGTCGTGCCATTCTATTCCATTCTATTCTATTCATCAGAGCTCTCGTCAGAGTAATAATGATAAAATGCTCGTAATAATAATAATAATAATAATAATAACGATGGTGATGATGATCAAAGTCTTATTATGTAAATGTGTTACGTGTAGTAAGTAGTAAGCTTGTGTGGAAAAAGTTTGTCCTACTTTATCCTTTTTATCCGTATCTACCGATCTATCTGTCTGTGTCTGGCTGTCTGTCTGTCTGCGCATATTTGCTCATGTTGATGTTGATGTTGATATTCTATGCAGTATGTTTCATGCACATCCAGATCCAGATCCAGATCCAGATCCAGGTAAAAGGTGCAAAGAAAAAAGTAAAAAAAAAGTAGGAGGAATGAGAGCATGTATTTTTCTTTTATGAAAATGAAAATGACAAAAGTTCTGCTTTAAAATATCACTGTAAGAGAAATTCAGAAACTTTGAAGAATCTTTTTTTTTCTTCTCTTCAGTGTCACACCTCATACCATTGCGCAATGCATTCAGTGACTGGGTAAAGCAAAAAGCATAAAGTACAAAGTACATTTGGTAAAATATTTTTCCGACCAAAGGATTACATATGGAAAAAATATTCCAAAAAGATGAAAGATGAGAAAAAGGCAGAAGAAACTGGAAACTTGAAATGTTTACATAAAAAATGGGATATGAAAAGTAAGAAAAATTATAATTAGAAGAAAAAAGAAAGTGGATTGCAAAGTAAAAGCAGAGCTAGAAATTTCAAAGCTTTTTCTTTTACTTCGTTGTCTTTGTCTTTGTCTTGGAGACTGAATGGCATGTGATTAATTATGGTGGTGATAATAATGAGTAATGAGCTTTGTCAGAACATGCTGTTTCTAGTTTCTGTGTTCAGCAAGAATGAAGAATTGGATATTCCTGAATACTGAATACTGAATACATTTATTCAAATGATATGCTGCATTTCAGAAGACAGAGGAAAAAATATGGAACATATCAAATACATAACAAATGACAAATGTATCTATTTTAATGTAACTCTGTGTTAAAATGTTTGAAATGTTCCTATTTCTTTCCATTTGATGTCCAATGTCTTTTCTTGATTCTTGATGGACTCTCAACTACACACCCTTTGCACTACATGATGTACTCCATCAAAGTTCTGTCAGCTGTTCCCAAAAGAAAACGAGAACTACTTTTAGAATCTTTCAACTTTCCTTCATCGCACTCTCAAATTCTCTTTTGCAGGTTTCTCAAACCTGAGAAACCTGAGACCTGAGTTTCTCATGTGGCTGTGGTTTATAATTTAGAATACATTTTGAGTTTCGAGTTTTGAGCTTTGAGTGGAGCAGTTAGTAAAAGTAGTAAAGTTATATTATGTTAGATTTCAAATTTCAAGTTGGTAGGACTGAGTATTGGGTTTTCAGTGTAGAGTGCAAAGTGCTGAGTGATAAGTGGAACTCTGAGTACTGTGCGTACAAAGTACAAATGAAAGCAAAATTCACAGCATCCGGTTTCCAGGTAGTTCAAAGTGGAAAGTACTGTACTTTGTACACAGTACGTTGTACATGAGTGGTACAAGGTACGATTGAAGGTACAAGTACACAAACCCATCTGTGAATTTAATATGGTAAAAAAATAAAAATTCAACTTTGAGGAAAGAAGGAGAGGTTAAAGAAAGTACAAGAACGTGAAGATGAAGAAATGGGGAATACTAAAATCTAAAATTCTAAAATTTTCAAAAAGTCTACGTCACACTTGAAGAAAAAATAAGGATGGAAAATAGGAATATAAATGTGAAAGAAGATGGAGAGACATCATTTTCGACGTCGGCGTTGAATATTTTGAACAGAGCATAGACATTAGACATGTATGACACATTCCACATTCATATCTACAGTCTACAGTCTAGCTGCTCCTTATTCTTTCTTCACAGCTATTCTTTGCCCTTCTATCCCTTTGACATCATCTTTTACTCGGGACTTTTCTCGCCCTTCTTTTACTTTCCACTTACTTTAAAATACAATACACTACACTTTATCTGTATTAGGTTGAATAGAACGGCAGATCGTGTATCTCTCGCCACACTTTGTCATATTTTATTTTATTTGATATAGTTGTATTAAAGAATGCCTTCTGTACTCCAATATACTCTCTGCTCAATCCATTGCGGTGACTATTCGAAATATTTGAAATATATTTAAAATTGAGGACATTCTTGTCAAGTTTTATTGTCAATCCCCAAATTCCCAAAGAAATGGAATAAAACTCAAACTCAAACCTCAAAACTCAAAACTCAATATTTTAAAAACTGTGAATTTCATTTCTAAATATTCTCAGTATTCTCGATAAAATTTAAAATGTTTATAGGACTGTACATTGTACATTTCCACCCAATATCAATATATTTAATGCTCAATTCAGATAAAAGATTCACAAACATGTTTGAAGGTGAAAATAATCTACTTGAAACTTTTTAAATCGACACGCTTCAACTACAACTTTGTAATTTGATGGAAAGGTGATGGGTGATGGGTAATGGGAAATTGAGTAAAAGTCTGTCTTTTATCTGACACTCTTTCATCCTCCATCTTTCATCTTTCCCCTTTCCCCTTTCCCCTTTCACCTTTCAATACTCAATGGTGGTGTCAATATGAGGTTACTAATCCTTCAGATTATATCTTATATCACAGATTGAGATGAGTGTTGAGTGGTACACGTTCCACGTTTACGGGTTATATTTGTATATTTTCCATCTCATGTAGAATTTTATAAACTTGGACCATTTTCTGTAATAGACGCCTCACCTCACATCACTCAGTGTATGCATGTGATGTGAGACATGCGCTCCTTCCAGTCATCAATACCTTTTCTCTTTCGGTTTTGCTCAAAATGACAAAACTGAATGTGTGAACCTTGCACCATGTAACTTGTCCTCTGTCGTGTCGTGTCATGTTGTATCTTGTGTATTGTGGTTCACATAAATACACCTATGTTGCCCTGTTATGTGTTATGTGTTGTATTGTACCGGCTGTGAAGCTGTGAATATAAGAATGGAAGAATGGAAGAATGGAGGTGAGCACTTGAATATAAATTTTCACACAGATGAGAAGGAAAGTTGGCGAGTTGAGAAGTTGAGAGAGGAAGAAAAGACGAAAGACGAAAGACGAACAGAAGGAAAAAGACGTAATGAAAAACGACACGCTGAAACACTACAGTCTACAATGTACAATGTACAATGTAAAAGTTATAGCTATAGTTGGCTTGACTATGCTTTATGCTCTGTGCTATTTGTCTAACAAACGCGGACATGGTCTGTCAGTATTATAACCAAGTTATCCATAATGGAGAAGGCCCAAGTTCAAAGTTCACAAAGTGGCAGTCAGCAGAAGAGGAAGGAACTTGAACTGGTTACTGCTTAACTTCCATTCTGTTTCGGTGTGACGTCCGTCCCTGTCTAAACTACTAAATACATTTATTATACGGACACTCCACGCTCCACACTATTTCTTACTTTCTCTTTTCTCCATACATGTATTTCACAGCACAACACAGATGAGAGGAAACAGTATTTCTTTATTCTGTACATATTTTGAATTGTCTTAGCTTAGAAAGTAGAAATTCCCCACTTTAACACAGGCGATAGAAAAGGAAAAAAATTGCGCGAATTGCAAACTCAGAATCATGGTGAAAGTAATAGTAAAAGCACAAGTTTCATTCTTGATTTGATGCCCTGGAGGAAAATTGCAATGAGAATGAAGATAACGATGATGATGAGGATGATGTTGATGTTGACATCTATGTATTTAGTTTTGATTTTTGAGTATAATGAAGCACAGAATAGTAAATTTGTATCTCGTATTTGCATTCGTATTACTTTCCTTCTTTCATGGCTCGTGATTGCAATTTGCTTTTTGTGTTTTTATTGTGTGAATGGCCTTGGGCAATTCAGGGAAAGAGTATAAAAATAAATATGCATCTAAAATTGTAATCTGAATTTTGATTTGAATTTTAACAAAATTTTCACAGTGGGAAAATAACGAATCAAGAATCAAGGTGAAAATGACAACAATGATGATGATGAAATTTGTGAATTTGTTACTACATGCAAAGTTGCATGTAATAACAATACAGATGAAAGTACTCAAAGTTTAAAAATGTTCTATACATTCTAAATTCTAAATTCTAATCTCAAGTCTCCAGCATGGAAATGAAACTGAATGACGACCTACAACTGGGACAACGACACTTTGAATGGATCATGATTTTTGTACAGAAATTTATTGCAGATACATGTACGATGTACATAGTATTTGAAAATCTAGCTGGTTCTGGCTGGATATCAAATCTGGTTCTTGTTCAGGTTTTGTTTCGTTACCAGTACAGATAATAGTAACCAGGAACCAGGTTTCTACTCGGCGTCTACATTTATTCATGAAAAAAATGCAAATAATCAGATACTGAGATACGCCGTAAAAATTGAGACAGAGAACAGAGAGGCGGAAGGAAGGAAGGAATCTCCTGCTGGGTTTAAAAATTCATATGTAATTTTCCCCATTTTCATTCATGTACAATTTACATTTTACAAAGTACAAGGTACCTTGCACATTGCAGAATGATACAAGCTGCAAGGTAGGTCACATGTACAATGAGCCTTGAGCCCTAAGTACTGCCTGTACCAAAAGGTACTTCTTGTACAGTGTACAGTGTAGATTGTAGATATTACATAGACTCGTACATGAACAGATGAAATCCCTGTCTATCTCAACCTAGTCATCCTCATTTTGTCGTGATAAATCATGAAGAGGAGAGGAGAGTAAACGACAAAAACAGGGACAACAAATGACGACGATATAAAACAAGTGCATCTGCGGCTGTTTCCTTCTTTTGTCTTTTGTCTACTCGAATCTCGAATCTAGAATCTTCTTTCTCTTTCCTCGATTCGATTTGTTGTCTGTTTTCTCTTGTCTTACTCATATTTTCATATTGCACTCTGTCCAATGTACACGGTACATTGTACATTGTACAGACTACAGACGGTGCGAAATTTCCCTAAAATCCTTATTTAATCCCTTCAGACTTCCATCCATCACGCCATATTCGTACAGTATCAAGTATCAAGTAGTCAGTCGCAGCTTTTCTATTCTCAATACTTTGTTGATGTACAAAGTTGTGAACATTCCTTACAAATGATGATGTTGAAGATTATGCTGACGCACCACTATTATTTTAGTTATTAGTTATTTCTATTGTTCCAGTTTTTCCGTGTCATTTGCTCCTTGCTAAATTTTTCATTTCAAATTTGAAAAAAAGATGGTAAATAGACGAAAAAAAGATTGTATTTATGATTTTCATTTTTTTTTCTTTTGAAATTTGGAATAATAATCTCTGTTAATAGTATTCAAATTTTCTCATTCAAGCATTCAAGCATAGCTTTAGAGAGTACTTGAACAGATATAAAACGGATGATGTGGATGTAAAATGCACAAAGTACAAAGTCCAAAGTATGAGGTAATGGGTATTAATTTGCATAAACTAAAGGGAATTAAAAAGCAGATGGATATGGACTACTTTCACTGATCATCATGATGACGATGATGATCGTAAAGATAAGCGGATTTTGGAATTTTGGAATTTTGGAATTTATGAAAAGATGAAGAGGTTGTTGAGAAAACTTGTTATGATGGATACGCTATAATATTTGTATATAATATACAATAATCTTGATTATAAGGAGATATTTTGAATATTGAATTTTGAATTTTCTCTTGATTTCATATAGTTAATATACTATGGGATTTATACACAATACACAAGTTATTTAGTGTATATAAATCAGAGAGTTTGAGTTTGACGAGACATGGGTATTTCGACAGTCTGTTGAAATAATGAACTTGAGTGTACAGTGTAAAGTATGCACGTATTTTAAAACTGTACATCTAGAAAGAGAGGTGAGATACCTACCTACAAAGATGAGAAGATAAAAGAGAGAGAGGATTGGAAAATAATGGAATTATTCTACTCTAGACTTTCTCTACTTTCTTTAGCTCCAGTTTCATTCCTAGTTCCAGCTCGAGTTGAAACAAGTTCTTGTATATTATTGCACAACGTTAGTTGCCTATCGAAAGTTTGCTGGTTGCTGGTTGCTGGTTGGTCGGTTGGCTGGTTCTGGTTCTGGTTTTGGTTTGGTTGGTTTTGGTTTTGGTTTTGTGGTTGAAGGTTTATGAGGAATAAGAAAAGGTATCTCATTTTATCTCATCTCAACTCATCCCTGTCTCACTCATACATATATATACGTATAACTCTGCTAAGCTGCGGGCTATATAACATAAATATACAAGTTCTACACAGAGAAATCCTTTCTCAGATTTACACATCCTCACTCACTCATTTCCTTCTCCAGCCTCAGTATGAGAGACACTGCATGACTCAGTCAGTTGAAATTGAAACAGTGGAAGGCGGAACACGGAAAACAGAATACTGGCACATGAACACAGAACATATAGAACAGAGAATAGAGAACCGAGAGCAGAGATACACATCCATTTCAGATTTCAGACTTCCCGTGTCTTGGTCGTCATCTTCATCATGTTGAAGTGAGCTCTAACGATAAGTCTGAGCTCTATTCCAGAGTTTTAGACCCTTATAAAAAATATAAATTTAGCATCAACTCCGCCATAACGCCAGACTTGTCTCTCAAGGGCCATGTACTGTGCACTGTGTACTCTTTGTTATACTGTATATTATATGTGCTTATTGTACGCTCTGTTTCTGTTGTAGTTTGAGTTTTGAGTGTACATTACATATTACATGTACAATGTACATGGAAACTTTTGTACATCTTTTATACTAGATACAAGATACAACCAAAGATAGCTTCAAGGAAAGTACGGAGAGGGAAAAAAAGAGAGAAAAAAGAAATCCTGCAAACGTCAAACCTCAAGAAATCCATGTGAGAAGAAAAGGAGAAGACCGAAAGGAAAAGAAAAAAGAACTGCGGCTGAGAAAAAAGATGAGGATTAAAGTTTTCTCCTTATTTTCTGACTCTGTGCCTTTGGTTTTTTGGTTTCCTTTTGGTCTGGTTTTCGCTGTGCTCACAGCTCACAGTTCACGCATTTTTTCTTCTTGTTCCTTGACCAAAATCACATGATGATCATCATGATCTCATCTTTTCTTTTTCCTTTGATACATCATGGTTTGGATAAAACCAAAAATGGTATAGTGTATAAACAATGTAAAATGTACAATGTACAGTAGACAGCAGAAACTCAAGAAAAATGAGATTTTCTCAACTGTGACTATGTCTGTGATGACAATGACGATGACAATGACGATGACGATGATACTGATGAGGATGAAGATGAAAATGATGACGAGACGTTGACAATGATGATGATGATCTTGATACTCGTACTTTTTTTCCTATCTTTTTAAACTCAACTTTAGATCAACTTTGTGCTGAGAAAGGAAAAGAGAGAAGACCTAAAGTTTGTTACATGACTACAAAACTGGAACTGGAACGAGAACCAGTCAGATTTTTTACCAGTATTTACGTCAACCACAAAAATATTAGTTTTTCATCATTTTTAAAAGCTGTGTGTTGTACATTGAACATTATTTCCCATTATGTTGAATGCTAAAATAATATTTCCCTTTATTTTGACTGGATACTTGACGTTTGGGGGGAAAGAAAAAAAATCCTCCAAGCAAAATTTAAAGAACAAAGAAAATCAAAGATATAATAATAATCGTTGACAGGAACGAGATAGATAAATAGACTCTAGAATCTAGTCCAGACTCTAGAATCTAGAATCTAGACTCAAGAATCTAGACAGACAGAAAGATGGACGTAGAGTTGACAAGAAAAGGAAAACTATTGGACTAAATGTCTTCATTTTGATGGGAATCTTTCTACTCTCTGTCTTCCTGTTTACTTGTTAAATCTCGAGGAAAGAATCAGGAAATTATGTTATAGAAATTTAACTTGTATATTATATTATATTATGGTTGTTTACCAACAACCATCAACCATCAGACTTTGTCTATCTATATGTATAGAGTTGGACAGCTGTCTCTCTATTTTCTACTCTCCTCTTTCTTACTTCTCTTTCTCTTCGTTTCCGAATTCCAAAACTGTGTTTTCCTTTACTCTTTACTCTTTACTCAAGACTCAAGACTCAAGAATCATGCTTCTTCGGCCTGTAACTGTACAACGGTTGAAAGCTTTGATGTACACTTTACATGGTGGAATATGAGGCTTGTAGCTCTTGGATGTTGAATGTTTATTCCTTATTCCTTATTCCCGACTTTTGAATTTCCCTCTGGACTACACAAAATATTACAAAGTGCAAATGAGAAGAGCTGACTTGTCTTGTGTTTGGTTGTTGGTTGTGTTGAGTTGAGTTGAGTTGAGTTGAGTCCCTTGTCGGATCATTCATCCATAAGATAAACATCCTGCTGGGACTAAAATAAACAGTAAACAGCATAAACAATGTACTAAAGTGTACAGTGTACATTTTGTACATGTTTCTAAACTTGAAATTTAAATGGATGAAAACCAGAGAATATCACAAGAAATGAGATAAACGAGATGAAAAATATTATATTATATCAAATATGCAAAAGGTAACGAGATCAAGTATCAAAAGTATCAAATGTAGTATATTTTGTTTTATATTTTATATTTTATATTGTATACCAAAACCATCAAGTATCAAGCATGAAGAAGATGCGAAGGACTCTCATGTGTATTCACCATCAACCATCAACCATCTACCATCATCAACAAAGATACGCATGAAACGAACAAAATGCATTAAAAACATTAAAAAGATGAAGAGTGGTTTGAGGAAACAGTTGTGTGAGTATATACACTAAAAACTACACACTACACACTACACATTCTCTCATTTTAGTTACAAAGTTAATTGAGCATTTTGAACAAGCCGTTGACTTTTCCTTTCCTTTCCTCCAGGTTCCTCCTACACATTTTCTCCCTCCTCTCTTCAAGGCTCACATATTATAATATAATACCTTTACATAAAATACGTAATATACACAACATTATATATTATATAGAAAATTTAGCGAGGAACCTCTTGTAAAAATCCACACATTATTATACATGTAAAGATAGTTCATCACTTAAGCAGTAAGCAGCTACTCTCCAATTTCCAGTTGCTGCTTCTTATTCTTCAGGCTCCTTTCTCTTTCTTTACAGTGCACGGTGTAAAATCGACACATATTATACAATATACACTTACCCGTCTCTTATGCATGTTTTCTTGGCCACTGGAGCATGTGTGATGTAGAATGTAGACTGTAGACTGTAGAATGTGGAATTTACAAAGCACAAAGTACAAACTCCTTTTCTTCATCTTTCTCAAGTACACAGCACCGAGTACAAAGACTACTTTAAACTACTTTAGCCCTCTTTACTCTTTACTTTACTGTAGACTTAAAATCTAAAATGTACAATGTACAGTTTAGGAGGTGAAAAAGATACGGAGAAAGTCTTCACTTTCTTTATAATTTACAAGAGAATCTCGTCTACTATTTACATGAAGCATCAAGCCGTTTCACACATTTTACCTTGTAAAAACTTCAAAGGACAGATACATAAGATATCTTGTACAAGTACTTGCTCATCTTTTTTTTGAAGCTTTTCCACAGCAATAAATACTGAATACTGATAAACTGAGTACAGATGGGTGAGTATAGAATCAAATTTACTTACGATTGATGATTTTATCCAGCTCTTTACTTCTCCTAGTTTACTTGTATTATTAAGCAGTTTCATTAATCATTACTCAAGTAGATAAGAGACAAGAAAATGCACTTTACTCTGTACACTGTAATTAAATTTGGTCATGCCTTGGAGATGTCTTTTTATCTTTGAATTCGATGGACCATCTTCAAACGTCCACCTTTTATTTAATGCATGATGACCTTATCACGGAACTTTAACCAGAGGAACAAGATCCAGTTATTAATTTTTAATAACTTCTGTCTAAAGGGACTTTGACCTTTGAGGTTTTAGCTATAGGCGTATTCCGTGTGAAATTCAATTGATTCTTTTCTTTGTGAATTGTGAATGGAAAATCTAAAAGATTGTACATGGTATAACATGTGACAAACTACAAACAGCTAACAAGCTGATGTAAGAATAGTTACAAAACTTGATTCGACACATTTTACATTTCAATAATTTTTCTATTCCTTTAAATCGAGTGTCAAATGCTGAGTTCAAAGAAATTTCAAACTGTTTTACATCCATTTTGTCATATTTGACACTGTATTTTCACCAGTTTCCTTCAGATCAAAAGAATACACAATATGCAACATGAAGTGCACAAAGCATTTGGCACTCTATAGTCTACAGTCTGCAGTTTTATCATCTTGTGTTGTAACTTGAGAGAGAAAGATGAAAAAATTACATAGTTGGCTCGTTAGTTTGATGGGATGAGGCAATATTCAGTGTAGATTCTCTTTAGTCAGTATTCTGCATTCTGTACACTGTACATTAAACATTGCTCAATGATATGACATCAGACATCATGTTCAATGCTCATGGTATAACATATGCCGAGTTTCATCCGTGCAGTTGTCCGCATTCAAAAGTACAAATGTAACTGTACGTATAAATGTAGTTGAAAACTTTTTCATATTCCTCTCTCTTGACTCTTGACTTTTATTACTCAAGTTATTATTAAGGAGAAATTACATCCGGGGTTGTCTTCCTCTCCTCTTCCTTCCCACTGTCTAATACTGCCTACTTTCTTTTTATGCATAAACACGTATATGTATAATATGTGTCTATATATTACTCTTTTCCTAAAATCCATGGTAAGTGGTAAAAGAGAGAGAGAGAAAAGTCAGATTTCTTCTGAAAATATCATAATAACTGCATGATCTCATTGTGTTCAATTTTCTTAAAATTCCCCGCTTGTCTCACTCTATTCATTTCAAACATCAGAGAACCGGTGGAAAAGTCACACTTTTAATTTCTCTAGGCTCTAGACTTTTTACTCTGTAAGTAACCTTCAAAGTATTCTGGAATTCTGGAATCCTAAAATTTTAAGTACAGTTTGTACGTTTTATTTTGCATCCAACATCTAAATTCTAGCGGTAAAGTGAGAAAAAGTTATTTCGTTTCCTTTTGGTTTTTGGTACAATTATATAATATGCTATAATAAAATCCTTACTTGATAGCATCATCGTCAATGTCTCTGTAGCTAATTTTGAGCTGACTTTCCCTGCGCTATTTGGCGGGTGCTCTTGTGTGTGTGTGTGTGTGTGTGTTTAGTTTCATAATTCCTGTGTGTATGTAGTATGTAGTATGTATGAATACTTGTGTGTGAGTGTGCTCGTTTAAGTGGCAATTTATTGAGTTTGCCTTTTCACTTTAGGTTTTCATCTTGATTGTGCTGAGTCTTAAGTTTACTACTTGCTCCTGCACACTTTTTACTTTTTACAAGCAGAGCGAAAACTATGCAGAATGAATGTATAAAATAGAATGTAGAAAGCATAAAGTATAAAG
The DNA here is from genome assembly GCA_019776565.1 of Sminthurinus signatus. NCBI lineage: Eukaryota > Metazoa > Arthropoda > Collembola > Symphypleona > Katiannidae > Sminthurinus > Sminthurinus signatus. The sequence continues at coordinate 12,353 of JABASP010000929.1, read as the reverse complement.
TAAAAGCGAGTGGAGCGAGTTGTAAAATTCTCCACAGTTCACACAGTTTCAACTTTCATTTCCGCCCCGCCACATTTTACATGATTAAATAAATAAATTTTCCTGGTCCAAGTCCCAAGTCCCGCGTCCTCCTCTTTTCCCTCTTCCCTCTTCCTTCTTTTCTTGTTCTCTTCTTGCGTGTTTTGCCCAACCAAATTACGAATATTAATCATTGCTGGTGACTCGCGAGTTGCCGCACAGAGGCAAAAGTTGAAATGCAAAAGTTAAATAGTCCACTACTGTGGTTTTTATTAGGTATGCTTCACAGCAAATAATGAATAACAAACAACTGGTTTATATCTTTTAGTATGCATAATGTATATAGTATGTAGTATGTAGTTACCAGCTATAAAATGTCTTACGAGGAGGAAATTTGTTTATTTGTCATTTAAGCATGAGAAATGAAAAACAGTCGATCTTATCTTTATTATCTTTAATCTTGAGTCTTGAGTATTAAATATTTAATCCTGGAGATGCAAAATGTCTTAATGTCTTAATTTCTTAAGGTTTAGATAAATCAACAGTTTGTACATTGTACATTGTACATGTAGTTTATGAATTATGATTGTTTATGGTTTATTGTTTAAATGCGAGGAAGGAAGGAGTTATTTTTCAAGAGATAAGAATCTTACAAAGCGTTTTATAATGGATTTAATTTCTTCATCGGGATACAAAATACACAGTACATAGTACATAATTTAGACACATGAGACGGGAGAAGGAAATATTTTACAAGTATTTTATTTTTATTGTTTGTGGTTGCTTTTTCCTGTTATCATGGTTTTTCGGTATTTCGGTATTTCGGCAATAGACAGAAGATGGTTTTAAAATCTCCCATTTAGTTCCACCTCCCACTTGCTTTTCTCTTGTTTTGGTGGTTGCCGGTTGCCGGTCAATTTATAACACATCCGTGTTATTTACGGCACTTTTTGACCTAAAGGTTAAAGTTAAAAGGAAGATAATAGACACTCAAAACTGGAATCTCTAACCTCGAATTCGAATTAGACTTTGTAGTAAAAGGAAATAAATAACAAGTATCACCTCTTAAATACAGTGTAGTTCACAACATTCAGCTTCATCCGTATTTCTGCTTCTTTCACCGTGAAAGTTTAACGTTAAACAACAACAAACAGTATACGATGGGAGGAAAATTATCCTTGTGTAAGGGAAAAAAAGGACGACATGTCGAGTTTATTTTTTCCCGTGTACTTTCACAATAAATAAAATTTACAGAGGAGGCCACTCTTGTAAGCCATGCGGAAGTAAAGGGCAGATTTTTCTACATGCTAGAAAAAACAGAAATAAAAACAAAAGCGTAATCGTAATCGTACTTTTCCTTGTTTTATTTCCCTCCACCAAGTCAACGAGCACAGCGGTAGGTCAAAAACTGCGTGAGCAAACGTAATCGCTCCAATTTCCAATTGTTTGAACATAAATACAATTTATAACTTTTTACTTTTGACAATCCCTTTCCACATCCTGGTCTAACAGTACTTTAAATCTTCTACTTGTGTTTTGTGTTTCCATGGTACACAAATGATATATTTTACGGTGACTTTTTCAGGGGTGCATTATCATCTAAATTGTACATTTCATAAGGAACAAAATGCCTCTGTGTTAAACCTCTTCTATTAAATTCACATTTTGTTGTGCTGTGCAATGTACAATATATAAATCAAACCAAAAAACTACATGAAAAGTCTTGAGTCCTGAGAAAAACCTGATGTGAAACAATTCTGTCTGAATGAATTCAAATACAAGGTCCTGGAGTTGACAGTCGACAGTTGGCAGACGGACGAGAGAGAAAACGGAAAAGAAAAAGAAGCGACAGTGAAAGGAAAGAGAATTGTCTAGAAAATGTCTCTCGTGAGACTGATAAAAATGCGACAGTAAACATTCAGTAATGAACGAGATTATTGTAAGACGGCGTGACGTATGAGAAAAATACCAGAAAATATCTACTAAATCTCTTGTTTTGTTTTCTTGTCCCTCATGTCTCGTGTCTTGTGTCTCATGTCTCATGTCTCATGTAGCTAGTAAAAACCTAAACATTTTATTTAGCTGTAAACCCAGTTTACTGTACGCTTACGAATAAGAATAAATATGACAGAGCATTCTCGTTTTTTGTCTAGCTGAAAAGTGAAAAGATTACAAAATCTGATAGTAAAACAGGTTGGCTTTCCTCTCTACTCTCTACCCTCTACTTGTTTAGCACCAAAGATGATGAATCCAACAAAATCACAGGAAATCAGCATAATGCGGCAGCTGCTAGGTAAACAAGAGAGAAAACGTCAGGAGACGCAAGATAAACAAGAGCTATCTTTCTACTTGGAATTTCAAAGCATTCTTGATATTTGAGGATTGCAAATGAAAATCAGCCTGTTTGATCATTTACCATTTATTTTACGAGGGAAAGGGAAGGAAATAATGAGGACTAAAAACGGCCCTGTAATACAGAGTAAATTGCAGATGATGTATGCTTTGCTCACATGAGACAACAAAGAAAGAATAACATGTTCCTGGTCTGGTCTGGTCTGGTCTGGTCAAAGGGATGGAGGCTAAATTCAAAATTGCAGGAGCACATCTACAATTTACATTGTACATTGTACAAATTAATAAAGCATGACGAATGGACATTTCCCTTTCCCTTTGCAGTTTACAGAAGAAAATAGGAAACGGTTCAAGGTTTTCTCTTTAGCTTAACTATCTACATGTCAAATTACAAACAGGATTAATAAAAGGACTCTGAAGGCTATTATTTTTTGCCTCATTATTTTAAGGAGGTTTGTAGTGTTGGGGAAACAGAAAAATAAAAAATAAACAATGTGTAGGATGTAATACTCACTATAAAAAGAACCGCCTACACGCATATCGTATACCGTGTATCATTTATTGTGCATTTATTGACTATGAATTATTTACGAATGGACCAAATAAAAATAAAAACCCAACCATGAACCATCATACATCATTTTTTCAATGAGTAACGGAAAACAGACACAACGCAGTCTGTCATCAAGTCTCAACTCTCCAGTCTCCAGTCTCATGTATCTACACAAGGCCAACGGAGAGAACAGAGTAAATAAAAATAAAAATAGTCGAGTGTATTTTATTTTTTATTCTATGAATTAGAGTAGAAAAACCAATATTTTCTCTTTTGATTCCAATTCTCTCTCTGCCGTCCGACTCCGACTCTGACTTTTTGTCTTTTGTGTACTCTGCATATGTACAATGTACATGTATGTTTGTATGTGGACTGTTGTTTTTTATTGCTAACATTCCTCTCTCTCGCTCTCTTTATTTTTCTCTGGATTCTGGATGCTGGATGTACAATGTACAATATAGTGGATTTGATGTAGGTTTGTGTTTTTGTTTACTACCGACTGTTTGTTGGAGGATGAAGAAAAGTTGCTGTTTGATATGTTAGTTTAGTTTGTCTGGGTTTTGTTTGGTTCATTCACTTATTCGTATTCAGTATTCATCTTGATTGTCCAGAGAGTCAGGAGTTTGGAGTTTGGAGTTTGGATTCCAAAGACGGGATAGAATGTAGAATGTAAAACTGCAAGATTGGAATGGAATGAAAAAATAGGAGCAGAGTACCAGAATTCCATGTTGAATGCTGGATGTATGTAAGGTGAGTAACAAATCAAACAAGAGGATGACTGTACAATGTACAATCTACAATGTACATTGTACGTTGTGGGCGTAGGTACACTTGGAGAATCTATACTTAGAGAGGATTGTAGAGTCGTGGGCTTACTAGACAACAGAAATACTGTGGATACTCGAGATACTGGAGACTGCAGACTGCAGACGTTTCATGAGTTTTATGAGGTAGAAAAGGAAAAGAGAAAGTAGAGAGAAAACCAAGGTTTTTATACAAGGTAATGAATGTCAATTGAGTTGCTTTCATTTTCCGTGTTCTCCCAGCACGACTACTTGTCTGTAGAGTGTATAGTGGAGTATAATATGAAGGTACGTTAGTAATATTAATACATGTACAACGTACAATGAAAAATGCACGTATAAACATATAAATAGAAAGCCATGTATTTATATCTCAAGTTATATCAGGACATCAGCATCTTTACAATCTTTCCTCCTGTTGTTCGATGATGCTCCCAAAAAAAATAAATTGCCTTTTCATATCTCTGAGATTTTTTTAGGAGAATCTAGCTCTAGAATGTAGAGTCTAGAGTCATCCATCCATCCATCTCGACTCGTGATTCTTTATTTTTTATTCTTGATTCTTGACTCCTCCATCTACCATCTAATATCGACCATCTTCCATGCAATTACTACATCAAGCTGTACCATCCACAGTGCACAGATTTATATTTTTTGGTCTTATAAATCCTTGACAAGCGAAAACCAAACTAAACTCACCTAGCGTGTGATATATCCATAGACCATAGAACATGGATAAATGTTTATATGCTCATCTAATGATGAAAATGGAATGGAAATGGAAATGGATGAAGACGAGAATAGCACTTGTGTAATAAAAATCTGACGGTGTATTTTTTATAACTATAGTTATCCTTATGTTCCGTCATTTTTCTCCCTCAGAGATTCATCTTCCATCTTCCATCATGATATTTGTTTTTCATTGACATCCTCTTTTCTGTGTTCATTCTGCCGTACAGTCAAGAATCCTAAGCTCCATTTATAATAAAGTTTATAGTTTGTAAATGAGAACAAACATCAAATATCAAATATTGGCTTAGCTGGTATTATTTATGTAAGTAAGAATAGCCACAAAATGCAGATTAACGGGGTTTTAAATATTTTACTTTCTTTCTTCCTTTCTAAAAAAGTTTTTAAATAATAATAATAATATTAATGTTCTTCAATAAATGCATTAAAAATGAAAAAATATACACAGAAACACCGAATAAAAGGTCTGGTTTGTTTTTCAAAAATATGGATTACGCATAAAAATATCAATTATTGCTTTTTCGTCTTTTTTAAAAAGGTTTTATAATGAGGAAATCAATTTTCTCTGTAAATTCGTTCAAAACTCAAAATTCTAAAGAGAGAAAAGAAAACAAAGAAACCAATATCAACTCAGATAAAGTTCATATACTGTGCTGTATGGCTGATATCTAATTTGTATTCGAGTCTCGTCTATCGAACACTGATGGTAATTTCAACCACCATCGTCATTGGTACAATCATCATCATCATCATCAATGCAAGCATCAGAGCATCAGAGGAGAAAGTTGAAGTCAAATTTAGTGGCTTCTTTTGAATAGACAAAATCCTTTACTCTACACGTTGATCTCTTCTCCTGTTTTGTTTTTGTTTTTGTACGTTTGTATTATATGTGTAGCTGGCTTTTAGAATTTGGAATGTGTGTGGTATCAAAATTCAGTCCAAGTTGGAACTTTTGTTGTTCATTACAACTTACAACATCATACTCAAATAGACTTTTGCTTTCTGTCCTGTAGTTGTGCTTTAACTTTTCACTGTTTTATACAATGATATTTTCAGTAGGAGAAATACCATGTTCTCCTGTTCCTCTTTAAGCACATATTATCTACAGTCTACAGTCTACATATTACATATACAGTTCTGAGATAAATGAAAGGAAAGCTTTCTAAATTCTAAATGTATTAAAAATACATATATGTTCAGGTTTAACTTGGAATTGTGAATCCTGCTCAAATATCACACTCCTGAACATTCCAAGTACAAACTACACCTTGCAAACATTCTACCGTCTGCAGTCTAAAGTATAAAAATGAGCTGTAGTTTACGTGATTCAGTGTTCAATTTTTGGTAGTTTTTACATGCGTTCAGAGTTCAAGTATGAATATTATAGACATGGTTGAATGGTGAATGGGTCTTATTAGAAAGATGAAGCCAAAGTTTTGAGTTTTTTTAGACAACTGTATTACGCAGTGTTCACATTACACAGACATACATGTATGCTGTTCCTTGTACATTGTACAGTGTACACTGTACACACGACAAACTCCTCATTTCCTCATTATGAATTCATTGCATACAACGGTAATTTGCTAACAAAAAAGTAGGAGAACTCTGTAAGCTCTAGACTTTAGACTGTAGACTGTAGACTTTAGAGTGTATAGAAACAAGTATAATGGCAGAAAGATAAAGAGGACAAAGTTGACTTTGACTTTTCTTCCATGTACTCAATTCTACAGTCTAGAGTCTAGAGAGTCTAGTTTCTGGATTCATTATGTAATAGAGGGTAAACATAACGAGGCTGTAAGAACAAAAAGGAGACAAAGAGAAAAGATTGGATAGGAATTACGTGTACACCGTACACTGTACACGGGGCATGTATATTATTGTACATCTTGCATTGACAAAATTCAAAGGTACACCCAGCACACAGGAGTTTCCTAACGACGAAACAGCTAAAGAGGCTAACAAGCCCAGTCCAAAGTGAAAGTGAAATTGAGAATGAGCGAGGAAAGAGTGAGTGAGAGAGAAAGAGAGTAAATTCATTTCCTCCACTTCCTCCTTTTCCTTTTCTCCATTATATTAACCTGTGAGCTGTGAGTGAGTCTCTTCGTCAGTGTACAAAATACAGTGAAGGTACTCTATATTCTATATGTATTGTTATTCTTATTGGAAGATCAAGCAGAGGGGTAGTAGTATTATATTTTATTGTACTGTACTGTATTACCTTACATTACATCTCCATGTATAATGTATAATGTACTAGCTACACACTACACACAGTACTGCACTGTATACTGTATACTGTACTTGAACATTCCATATTCCATAGTCTTAATCCATGAAAATTTCATGGAATGGAGAATGGAGGATGGAGGATGGAGGAAAGTGGGAAATGGGAGAGAAGCTCAAGAGAGTCAAGAGATGGTCTTTTTAGTTTCCCATAACCCTTCTAATTCCCACACTCAATGAATACCTGAAAAGTCATTTCATTTTTTAGTCGGAATAAATCTCTAGCACAACTCCAACAGTACTACAAGAGTTCAAAACATCTCTGTAGTCTCTAGTCTCTAAACTCTAAACAATAGGTATATTACTGAATACTGAATAGTACAGCTCATAGTATACAGTATATTGTGTACATTAATATACATTATGGAGTAGATTGTTTGAAATTTACTTGAGCCTATAGCTGTAAACATTCCTGTTTTCCATATGAATATACATGTATAATGTTGACTATGGGCCTATTTCTAATTTCTAGACTAACGACAACTTGGTAATTTACACCGTGCATTGTATTTTGTATTCTTGTATTTATTATGAGCCCTACTTTCTAAAATTGCGAAAAGGTACGAAAGTACATGAACAAAACACTCGCATTTAAAAAGTAGACTACAATCTATATAGCCAACTAAATGGGCATGGAACGTAGAAATAGGTACAGAAAAAGAACCAGTGGTTTATCCACTCTATTATTATTGTTTTTATCATTATTATCATCATCATTATTGGGCCTAGCTGTTAAATGATACAAAATGATCATGTAATTCTGCAAGAACTTTGTGGAAAATCTATTTTATATTCTGGATTCTAGATTCTAGGTTAATTGTGTATTAGTGTAATGTCACAATCCAGTGCAATGTACAATAATGGTATTAACATCTCCTTTTCTTTTTATTTCCTCTGTCATACTCTTCATTCTCTACCGTCTGTCTTCTACCTTTTTGTTTATTTACATTTTACATTAACTTACACGCGTTTTTATTTGACTTCTCGTGCTATAGGTGTAGTAGGATATGAAATAAATAAATATTAAAAATTAGCAGTTATATGTCTGTGTAGCTTTCACACTTAAATATTTTACACCTTGTTTTTTTGTTTCATTTTTCCTTTCGTGCGTGTACATTGTGTACGAATTCGAGATACTTATTACTTATTAAATATACCTGCCTGTCTGTAAAAGGTAAAAAAACAAAGCGAAAACACATGTACACTGAATACTGAATACAAAATAGAAGGTTCTTTTTTCTCCAGCTATTTGTCTCTGGCTAAAAGGCTGGAAAGTGTGTGTACGTGTTTTGTATTTTTTCCTCGTTGTTGTTGTTGTTTACTCCGAGCCTTGAAAAGTGAGAGTCCCCAGTTACTTATTTATATAAGTACTATGGCTTCCTTGTTTCAACTTTAGACTTTACACATATTTCCTATCTCCATCATTTGCATATCATGTACATTGTACATACTATAAGTTGGAAGCTATAGAAGACAAAGGCAAACCAAAAGCGAATGTATTGTATACTTTAAAGCCAGAGAAAAAAAAATAGACTAATATAATAAAACAAGTAATTTGTAACTGTTATGCAAAAGTGTTTTGTGGGTTGTTTACCATTTACCATACATTTAGTTACAAAAATGAGGTAATAATATTGAATAGTATATGTACGATGTAGGTAAATAGCACGTTTTTTAAGTTGGTGATTAATAAACCTGTTTGAAAAAAACGACCTCAGTTACTGCGTAAAATGCTTAATATATGCCCGCTCAGAAATGTGTAGTTGAACATAATTGTTAGTACATAAATGAAATAAATGTTTTTACAGAACTTTGCATTTATTTTAAAACTGTGTATTTTATGTTTTGTTTATTTCAGATTAGGGAAATGATGCGTCAAAATGAAGCAGGAGCAAAAAATGAGGATACTTACAACGGATCTTGTAAAAGTTTTAAAAATAGTGGATGTGGTAAATTAAGTGATCAATTATATCTTCCAGTCATCAATATTTACCAGTGGTCTAAAATGGGTCCAGAACACTGTTTTTTTGTGGCACTGGAACCATTGAGTGCGTTTTCACAAGATTTTGAACACCATGATATTACAAAAAAGTAAACAAAAAGTTGGTTAATGAAAGTGTTGTGAAGTTTGTTAATGTTGTTACCCTCTGTTAATTATTTACTACATGATGAAGATACCTTCTCGTTCATCTCGTGAACAAGAAAGAGAACGAGAAAGAGAGGGCGATGGAGAAGTACAAAGAGGAGGAGGAGGAATCGCACGGATTTATTCGGGGAAAAGAATTACATCTTTATCTGTAACTTCATTGTCTTCTATCAAAAAATCCAGACACCATCATCAACAACAAAGTATTGGAAAAATTTCCAGTAGTTCCACTTCCTCTTTGACAGGAAGTCATAATAATAATAACAGCTCATCATCATCATCTTCAGGTGTTATGATCCCGGGTATCGCCTCCTCAAAATCAACTTTGTGTCTATATCATGTCACCTTCATGACATTTATGATTGTCACCTTGTTATTTTTTATCATTACGATTGGTGCTAGTGAGAGTGATTTGAGTATTGATACAGAGGATAACAATATCATCAATAATACCGTCAAACAACAACAACAACAACAGAATTCATCATACCTTAATAAAACCATTAATAATAATAATATTACAACTTTGAAAAATGTTAGTGCCAGTAGTATTAATTTAAATCTCAATGATGTTGTGAATAATAATAATAATATTAATAATAAGATTAATGAAGTTTTAGATAATTTTGATGATCATGATGAGAGCTCAACGATACGAGAAATTTATAAGAAAAGGCAAGACTTAATTAATAATAACAATTTACATAGTAAAAAAGAATTAAATAAGAATAATAATATTTCAGTCAAGAATCAAACTAATAATAATAATAATAATAATGTAAACTCTTTAAATAAAACAAGGACAAGTTCACATAATTTTACATCAAATATTGTTGATGACTCATCATTATTAAAAGCTCAAATTCATGTTCATTCACAATCTCAAGACCAATCTCAAAATTTTGATACAGAAAATAATGGAGTAGTTTCATCATCCGCCTCTTCCTTTTTATTCACATCTCAAGCAGAGAAACCACCTTCTTCAACAACAGTTTTCATTTCAACCACCACTGCCACTAAAATTAAAGATAATGTAATTAAACGTAAAAATACTAATAATAGTAACAATGCTCATTTGCCAAGTTCATCAAATAATATTACTCCAAGTGTGAATTCAAAAGAAGACATTAAAGTTTCAAATCGTTACCACAATCAAAGTATCATTGATTTCGAATCGAAAAAGAAATTAAAGTCAAAAGATTTATCATCATTAAAACAATCTCCCACTTCTTCCTCATTTCCAAATTATATTTTTGATTTTGAAAAATTTAAATTATTATCTGCACAACCTCATCAAAATCCTAATGCTAATACTAATAAAAATAATAAAATTAAAAATGATACGGTTAGTGAAAAAGTGGATTTAGAAAATGAGATTCAAAGTGATCAACCAGCTGTATCAAGTGAAAATTGGGCAAATCGCCTTCTTCGAACATTTGGATTTGGACGATTTTTGGATTCTCCTCAAAATCAAACTTGGGGAAAGCAAGGTATGTATTTACATATTTTTTTTCTTTTTATAAAATAAATTAAGTAATAAATCATATAATAGTCTGCTATGATCACGAAAAACTATACAAATGCATTAATGCACGTGTAATGCGCTAAAAATACACCAATATGTTTCAATTCAGTCTGCATATCAAGTGCGTGGGAGGTACATAAAATACTTTCCTAATTCGTAATATGTTACATAATAATATTATGTATAATTCGAGTGAGACAGATGAAGATTGTATAAATTAGTAGAGGTTGTCAAAAGACTACACTTATATGTATTATAAATTGTAATTGGAAGTTTCTCCTAAAGCTTTTTTCTTTTCGTTTTTTCTCCTTTTCTTTGTGCTTTCAATTCAATCTTCATTTACTACTATAACAATGACAAAAAAGATCCTCCTCATAACGTGATACAATATCCTTTAATCCGTTCTCACACCTTTTATAATTTTCTTTTATTCTCTTCCCCCCTCACTAGGATTATTATTATTATCATTTTATTTTTCTCTATTTCATTCGAGCTATATTTCAAGCTTTCCTGTACAGATGAAAAAGAAGGAAATAATATAAAAAGAAACATGACGAAAAAGGAAAACTTGATTAATTTCCTGTATCACTTACAACTTACAACATAAAGTCTTTTGCTTAAGCTACCTCATTTTTAATAATGAACCTATTACCTAATGGTTTGTAATAAGCTAAAACTATTCACGTTGAAGAAGATCAGCACGTGTAATGTCTATATATAATGATAGGTGAAAGTTGTGTTCAGACATTTCATTTTCCGCCTTAAAATACTTCAAACTTCAAACACTTCTATTTCTACTTCTATTACTACTTACTACAGATTACAAAATTCATGAATCACGGCAACATTTCATGCATAATATAAGCAGCTTAAATTTTGATGTTTGATGTTTCAAAAACCTATAGCACATCATGCCAATAGTGCATAATGTAGTGTGTCATGTAAAATTTTGGAATGAAAAGAGCCATTTCCTTAATACTTGTTCTAGGGTCTCGAGTATTCTTTGTTCTTTGTTCCTTGATATCAGCGACTGAAACATCCATAAAATATTACAGGGAAAAGACAGTAGAATCTGGCTCATTTATTCTTTTTGATAGTATTGAATTCCCATTCAATATTTTGTATCCATTTATTTTATGTGCTATATGCTATACATGATGTTCCAAGTTATGAGCACTGTACAAAGACAAAATATGAAAATTAACTTTAAAAATAAACTGGTCTTCTTTTGTTACTTTTTAGGAATTGAATTCCTATAGTAATCCTGTAACTAAAAGGGGGTCCTAAAATAGCTTAAAATGACGAGATAAATGGCTTATTATGTATCCCAAAACCTTCAAAATAAGCCATTTCGGTCCAAAAAAACGCTTAAAATGAAAAGTTGCTTAAAATGAGCCGAAGTGTCAGAAATCGGCCATTTTAAGGCCATTTCACGGCCCATAATAAGAGATTTTTGGCCAAAACTGCCTTAAAATGCTAAAATACTTCCTCGCATAATAAGAGATTTCTGATTAAAAATGGCTTATTATGGTAAGATGGTCATAATAAGAGATTTCTGATTAAAAATGGCTTATTATGGTAAGATGGTCATAATAAGAGATTTCTGACTAAAAATGGCTTATTATGGTGAGATGGCCATAATAAGAGATTTCTGACTAAAACTGGCTTATTATGGTAAGATGGCCATAATAAGAGATTTCTGACTAAAACTGGCTTATTATGGTGACATGGTCATAATAAGAGACTTTTGCCTAAAACTGGCTTATTATGGTGAGATGGTCATAATAAGAGATTTCTGACTAAAACTGGCTTATTATGGTGAGATGGTCATAATAAGAGACTTTTGCCTAAAACTGGCTTATTATGGTGAGATGGTCATAATAAGAGACTTTTGCCTAAAACTGGCTTATTATGGTGAGA